>JALPQI010021816.1:0-18293 GCA_025490895.1 Thaumatotibia leucotreta
ATACGCGCGTTTATCCGTTTTCATAGTTTTATTTTAATCAGTAATCACTTTAGGCAAAATTCTCGTTATAATGTTTCAAAATTCCAAACACTTCGACTCACTTTCGCTCCGCGGACCGCACTGAGTGACGTCGCAAGCGTATGCGCAATGGCGGCGACTGCCCCGTTGAAACGTTTTAAGGCGCGCGAATCTAAGCCCCTACACCCTACAAAAGTGAAGTAATTATTAAGTAGTTAGCTTTACGTGATCCTTGTAAATGCAGTAAAAGACAAGATTCTCTAATTTGATACCATGTAAATTTATGTTAAGTACTGCTAGCCAAAATATTATTTCCTGCCAAATGGCGTAACTGCAAGACTTTCAAATCTATGAGCGGCAAACACGTAGTAACCAGCATCGTCATCAGAACAACGGGCGGTTTAAAGTGCTGTAAATGCTTTGATTTAAATAACAGAGGTTTTTTTGCTACTTACAACGTGTTTCCAAAATACATTTCAAGAAAAATAGGAAAATTTTTGGTTCCTAATTTTCTTGTTTTTCATCATATCGGCACGCGGATGGCACCAATCAACGCGGAAAAAATCGAAGTTTCCAAAAGTGCAATAAATTTTTTTTTGACCTTGTGTTGGTTACTACGTATTTGCTTTCCAGCGTCGATTCTGATATCTTAAAAGGGAACATAAAAAAAAATCAAAATCAGAAAGGTACATTTGTCACCACCATACGTCGCACTCTAGCGGGTAGTTTCGTGGCAACGTAAGGTTTACAAAAAAATCTTAAGTTACGAGTATTAAAATGTATTTAGTATTTGTAACAGTTTATATGAATTCGTTGAAAAGAAGCAAAACGTGTATTCGCTATAGCCAGCGTAGAAGAGGAAGTGAAGTTTATTCATACACAATTAAACATTTCTCCGAGATAAAAAATAACATACAGTTTTTTCAAAATTCGAATTTGCTAATGCAGTCTTCCTTTAATGTAATAAATAAGACTATGAACAAATTGTCAAAAGTACGCCTGCACCCTAAAGGAAAACAAGTATATCTGAAATTACAAAGTGTCTTAAAATCGAATCCCGGGAATCGACACTAAAAATGATAAATAGTCTAATTTAAAACGAAGAGGTTGAGACTACAAATAATGTTAACCAAAACACACTTCATTGACCGTTGACCGCCGGCAATTTAGAAAAAATATTAGTAATATATTCGCATAACATATCTACTTAAGTAAATTAAATATTTCACATACTAGTCAATTGTATTTTTATTTCAAATTGAATGAATACTAAAAAATAATAAGTTACTAACATACTACCTTAGTTTCTAAGATATTTAGAATTGTACATTATAAATACTAGGTACCAAATACTAAGTACAAATACTTCTGCTTATTTGAAAATGAATTGATGTATTTATATGTGAACCTTATCTATCATTTTGACAAGCCACCAAAATGCCCGCTGGAGTGCGACGTATGGTCACCACCCCAACTCCTCCAGCGGGTGTCGTAAGCGTCGACTAAGGGATTGAAGTGTCATTGACCATTATTTGATAAAAAATTGATGATGGGCAGCAGCGTCATCATAGTGGACACATTAATGCGATCGACGATCCGCTTGCCCAGTGTGGCGATTATTGGCATTTACCTCCAAATGTATTTTATACGCATAGTTAATAAGAGAGGCCTACGTCCAGCAGTCGAAAAAACCGGTTAGTTTAGGTTTGTAATTATGTCCTAAAACCAGTTCCCGTTTGGAATAAAATCGAAACCCGAGTTCGACTCATTTCATGCGTAGGAACCGCGATAAGAATACCATTCCTTTGTAACCCGACTCAGGTCGGGTTGCGGAAATTACCGATATTACTCTAAGTAGCTCCATTGGAGGTCCTATTATAACGAAAAGTACATCAGTGAAATGTTCCAGAATTTCGGGTTGGAGCGATTTGACGCAAATTGACGTATTCGTATAACGTAAATATACACCTGATCTGCAATTGATATGATATCGTCGGTTGACAAGCAACACAAAGTAACGAATACCTTCTTGAAATAAAGCTCGTATCTCAGTCTTGATTTAATACTAACACAGATAGATCTCAAAGACTTTTAATAGCTATTCCATAAAAACATAATTTTGCAGGCGTCGACTGAATATATTTCTGTATGACATGTTAGGAAAATGTAAACTTTTTGACCCTATGACGAGTGACATGCATGATTTGCAGAAAGTTAACACCCAAAAAGTGCGATTTTTCCGAAACAATTCCAACAATGTTAGACTTCAGATTCACAGTTCGTTATAAATAGTAATCGATATTGTAATTTGTTAAGACCCATTGGGAAATTAAATGATCCCAAATGGTAAAATAAGAAGAGAAACTATCTGAAATCATCAACATCATCATCATTTCAGCCCAATATGACTAAAATACAGAAGTTTAAAAACGGAGCAATTGATATAAATATCAATCACAGCGTCCGAGAAGAAACGCAGAACCGTTCTTTTTAAAAATATCAATTTTAATGTATGGTTTCATTAAATTTTATTACAAATTATGATAAATATTTTTGGACAGTCGACGTCAAATATATCGTTACGGTTTAGGTGCCAAAAATATATTTACACGACTTTATTGCCTTGACATTAAGGTCGTGTAAATATATCTTTGGCGCTTAAACTATAATGATTATCTTTGACGTCGACTGGACATCTTTACACAAATCGACCTAGTCCCACGGTAAACTCAATTAAGGCTTGTGATGTGAGTACCAGGCGACAATACATATAATGGATACATAGACGCCATGACAAAGGAATAAATATTTGTGATAAATAAATACACAAAAATAATGCCCTCGCCGGTATTTGACACCGGAACGTCCAGCTTCGTCAGGCAGGGTCACTACCAACTAGGCTACGTAGGCGAACCATACATATTATACAGTAGTGTCTAACTACTTTATTTCGTGGACAAGACTTAGTAAGTGGATACAGTAGCTATACCTACTGTTTGGTTTGGTGTTTAAAAAAAGGTAAACAATCTTGCAGTATCTTTTTCTTGCAAAATGCATATAAAAATCCAAACTAGGTGCTTAATGAATCAAAAACAATGTAAATCACTGTATTTCCTTGTTTTATTATGTATATTTGCTAAAACTTATTTTCTACTCGTAGTTTTCAATAAAAAGATACTGCGCAGCCCTACCCAATCTTTCCTCTACTTACTAGAGTACCTAATGTCTCCATCAGTGCTTGCGTGATAACTATTTATTTATTTATTTATTTTTAAATTATCCTTTATGTTACTACATTTTTGTTAATAAATGATTATCTCGATAAAAAGATACTGCAAGATTGATAACCTTTTTTTAAACACCAAACCAAACAGAGTATAATCTATGGACTAGTAGGTATGGACTATTGTAATGCGAGCTTCAGAAGGTTGCCAGTTATGATAATTTATGGAACATATGCAGGTTCCTCATCATCATGCAACTGCCGCCAGGCGATGCGCTGTCAATGCATGGATGGACTTGCAGCCAAAGACCATATACATCAAGACTGACTGTCAAATTGATATTAAAACATGTCAAAGGTGTATTTGCCGAGCGGGCGTCACGATTGGCTATAGCACACGGGTTTAGAACAACAAAGCTCGCAAATGGCAAAAACGGAACACTTATAGTTTGGCCATGTCCACAGATGTCATATATACCATAGATCAAGCAAACGTATCTACTTAGCGTGTCAAATGAACTCAGTGAAATCTACTGAGTTGTCCGTCTTTAATCGCAGCTTGCAGCTTTCGGGCGTCAAATTTTGTAAGTTGAAATGAACAAAAACATTAATAATGCCTCCTTAAGTAATATTAATTGCAACAACACAAAAAAATATAAATACCTACTCAAGGCCCTGAGACATATTTAAAATCATGGTAAGTAACAACTTCAGTACAAAATCTGACACGCTCGGCCGCCATACAAATGAATGAACTTGTTTCTTCTATCCAAATCTAATTCTATGGCCATGTCCGTCTGTCCGCAGCATAGCTCAGTGGCCGTTAGTACTAGAAATCTGCAATTTGGTACAGGTATTTATATTAATCGTGCCAACAAAGTGGTATAATAAAAACAAACAAAAAAACATTTTTCGGGTACCTCCCCAATTGGTGAAATGTTGTTTTTTTTATTTGCTGTAATCCTACAGTGTGGGGTATCATTGAATAGATCACTTAAAAAGAATAAGGGCCTTGAAAAATATTTTTTTCTAAAGTCAATATTATCGGAGATATTCGCTCTAGAAGAAAAAAAATGTGTCCCCCCCTCTAACTTTGGATCCGTAGGTCCAAATAATATGAAAAAAAACATGAATAGTGGGTTTATAGAATACTTTAAAATAACACTATTTCGAACATAATCGGCCCAGCCGTTTTTGAATAACTACGGAACCCTACACTGAGCATGGCCCGATATGCTCTTGGCCGGCTTTATTAGATTTGTTTTCTCTCTCTTAGAAAATGGAATGTTATATTCATATTAAGTGGTAGTATCTCTTTGCACGCCACATATCTATTATGCTTGGAGCTATAAAATGGAAACCTAGGCGCTTCAAATATCATCGTTTCAGTGACTGATGTCTGAAACGATGGCGGAAAACCTAGGTTCATTTGAATTACAGTCGAATTGACAACCTGCTCCTTTTTTGAAGTTGGTTCAAAATAATCAGCTGTTCCATACATAATTAGAGATTTTAGTAAGTGGAATGTGTCGCGAAGATTTCCAGCTATGAAAATTGGCTTATATTTATGCATATAGTGTAGTTAAGTAATAAATAAATAAATATCTTGGGACATCTTACACAAATCGACCTAGTCCCACGTAAGCTCAATTAAGGCTTGTGATGTGGGTACCAAGCGACGATATTATATTATAGATAGATACAAATATTTACTGAATGTTGTAATTTTTGATATTTTAATATATTTCTTCTCCCAAATTCATCTTAAGAGTAATGGATAATTAGAGTAACAAAAATCTGAGCTTAGAATCATGCTTCATTCCAGCGGTCGTCAACCTTTATAACAGTGTTTAATACCGACGAGTACGCGCCCCTGACTGTATTCTAATAGCTTTCCGAATCGCGGGCTAATCAGAGTAAAGTCGAAGAATTATGTATGGAGGCCTAATAAAAACGGCACTAAGTTGGCCAGATATCAAATTACAAAGTATATTACATTTTTATTAATATTAAGAAAAACAAAATAATCAACAAATTAACCTGTGATCAAAGAATAATAGGGAAAAATCTAGAGAAAAATATAAAGTAAAGTAACAATAATCTTTTTTTAGAAAATTGTGCATTGGATGATAATTATATATTTTTTTATCTCCGGTAGACATAAAATATTACATTACGATACACGTGTGAAGAGGAATTTATTAACTCGTGTCGATTATATGTAGTCGTGGCCTTTTCCGTTTAGGTCCGTATCCTCGACTTCATCTTTCCAACATACCGACAGTTGGGTCTGGGGCCTATTTTTCAAAAGCTTGTAACTTGTAATACAAGCAGAAGTCCTTGGGCCTATTGCATAACAAATTACAATAAATAAACAAGCGGAAGTCTTTTTCTAGTAAGAGATATAGAAAAGAGACTTCCGCTTGTAATATTAGTTGTAATTTGTTATGCAATAGGCCCTTTATCTAATGTACCTATAGTGTTGAAAAGAGACTTCCACATTGTATTCCAAGTTACAAGCTTTCTAAAAATAGGCACCTAATTGTCGTGTTGAGAAATGGGCCCCTGTTATAAACTTTTACAAAAGGGACAGCCCTCTGACTGCATATGTCAAGTCACGTTTGACAATAACGTAATATATGAAGACGGTCTGACACTTTCACATAAATTAAATTTTATTTAAATTGACGTAAAGGGTGCAGGGCAATTAACAAGAATGGTATTAGTAGGTATTGGCGGTGTCGCTTGAGATGGAAATCGTCAATCGAAGTAAAACTTATAATGTACTAGCGATCCGCCCCGGCTTCACACGGGTACTATACCTACATAAAAACCTTCCCCTTGAATTACTCTACCTATTAAAAAAAATCTCATCAAAATTCGTTGCGTAGTTTTAAAGATTTAACAAAGGGACATAGGGACAGAAAAAGTGACTTTATTTTATACTAATGTAGTGATATACACGGCGTCCCATGACTATGGGACATGAAAGAAAAGTACCTTAAATATTCTAGAGAGGATGTTTTGCTGAACGAAGACTTTATGTTTTTTGAAAAGCAAATTAAACTGCATTTAAAGTTTTTCAAAAAATTACTTGCTTCACCCGAAAATCAAACAACAATTTTTTTCCGAATTTTGAACCAAACATTTTGGTTATTCTTTTAGTTTTATGTACTATGTTTCTTGAGAAAAATGGTTATTTTTTATCCATTCTTATCACAAAATTATAAAAAAAAGTTTCTTGTTAAAAAAATTCATACGATTTTTGTGGTTGATATCACAATCATATCATACAATTTTTGCTTTTAAAATCAGAACAAGTACCGTAAAGTGGGGTAGAGTTGCTTTGATTTACGAGGTAATATTATTCATCGATTTTTGAGACATAAAAAGTGGATTTTATAACATGGTTTCTAATCTTTACGGAAACATGATGAAAACCTGAAAAATCGATGACCAATTGCTTCTCCACAAATCAAAGGAACTTCAGTTCACGCCAATTTATTTGCCGATTGTCGTTTCAGCAAGGAGTTTTCACCTTTGCTATACTTACGTCCCTTGCACTGTAAAGCTCGGAACTCGTTAAGATATCGGTACTTGTATAGCGGTTTATTTCGGTTTTACTCCAAAAAGATTGCGAAAGTTCTTTAGATTTAGAACGTAATCAAACGGGTCAATGGGAAAAAAAATTGTACATAGTTAAGGCCTTAATACCGGAAGGCGTAGCGTGGGTAAGCCCCCCACAGGTGGACTGATAACCTGGTGAAGGTCGCAGGAGTCCGCTGGATGCGGGTGGCGCAAGACCGGTCATTGTGGCAAACCTTTGGCGGAGGCCTATGTTCAGCAGTGGACGACTTTCGGCTGATATGATGATGATGATGATTTAGTCCTAGTATTCTTTTTGACTTAATCAATTTTTTAAAATATTTTCTTCGGTTACCGAGAGGATTACTCATGAAATAAAACTATGAAAACGGCAGACCACGAAACCTGTAAAGTGTTCGAAACGTCGGAATGAAGTTAAAGTTAATTAATATACGCGAGTTTATCCGTTTTAATAGTTTTATTTCAATTTTTTTTATTTAATTAGTAGTTAAAATTAGTAGAAAAAAGAAATTACTATACTTATGTTGAAAAAAATAATAATTAGTAGTTTTTGATTAATACAAAAAGTACACCAAACGAAAGATTGTAGATTAAGTTTTGGACCATTGTTGGAAGCATTTGGACTATATTTAGGTGGTTTTACGGTATGTAAAGTTTTTCACGGTAAGTACCGGTATAAAAAAATTACCGGTATTATAGCATTGCTCGCTAGGCAGTTACAATACAGCCTGACAGCTATAATTTGGCAAAGAATATGCTTAAGACCACCTGTGCGCACCTGCTTAGGGATGGGAATCTTGGATATAAATTATAATTAATTCGGATTAAGTACTTTGACCTGTTTTCAGCTGTTCGTAATATAAAAGTTAAAATTACATTTTTAACTTTGTGCTTCAATTGCTTTTCCTGCTATTAATGCTTTTTAATTTGGACTGTCCGAAAATGTTCAAGATCTGCCGAATATGAAACATAAAATTTGACGTTCCTTACCTATGTAGGATCAAGAGCAGTCCTAGCCAAGATGACTTTCTGCAATTATAGGATTAAGCGATAACTCACGTGACCACATTATTGTAATTGTATGAAAATGGTCACGTGATTTTTCTGTCATCCTCATAGATATACAAATACAATACAAATAATTGTTTTTGTGAAAGCCTACAAAATACCTAATCCAAGAAAAAAATAAATAAAAAACAACAAAAAAATTTCTAAGTCTTAGCGGCATTTCTCTAGTAAATATGCTTTAATTTATTAAAAAAAGTGGTTTAGTCGAAAAGTGGTAGACAATGGTAGTGGTAGGTTATAGGAGAGGCCTGCGTCCAGCAGTGGACTGAGATAGGCTGATGTGGTAGATTTGGCTGAGGAAACGACAGGAAACTTGATGATGGTAAGAGACCTGATGGTATGTCTTTGGTTCCTTGGAGCTTGGGACGGATATTGGTATGGGATGCTACTTGCGTAGACACCCTGCCACCGTTCCATCTTCGACGAACTACGTTTAAGGCGGCTGCTGCGGCTGAAAATGCCGAATTTTTAAAACAATAAATATAAGGGCCTCTTCAAAGAGTACGTTTTTGTACCGTTTGGCGTAGATACTTTAGGTTCATGGGGCCACAGCGCACGCAAATTGTTTGTTGAGATCGCGAAACGTCTGGTTGATGTAACTAAAGACTGAAGAGCTGGCCACTTCCTCGCACAACGTATCCGTATTGGCGATACAGCGAGGAAATGCCGCCAGCATCCTCGGTACAATGCCACAAGGGCCAATCTTAGATATCATCATCATCATCAGCCTATGACAGTCCACTGCTGGACGTAGGCCTCTCTCATCAACTATGTGGATAGACGCATTAGGAGGTAAATGCCCATAATCGCCACGCTGGGCAAGCGGATTGGCGATCGCAGTAATGTCCACTATGATGACGCTGCTGCCCATCAACAATATTTCATTAAATAATGGTAAGTGACACTTCAATCCCTTAGTCGACTCTTACGACACCCGCAGGAGGAGTTGGGGTGGTGACAAATGTATTCTTACTGCCGTCACCACACGGCTGATCAATCTTAGATATAGGTTAGGTTAAGTAGATTAGTTAGATTTAATCTATGTACATAAATTGTAGTTTTGAAAATAAATACACGAAAGTTATAAAAATAGGAATACGTTACCCTCATCTCCTTACACTGTATTCTACAAAGGATTCCCCGCACTGGTCCTTTAACGGTAGTCATTATGCGCGAGTAAATAAAAATTTGCAATCGTTCCCGCCAGATGCTGCGATCCGGGATTTACTGGGGACATACGGACATCACGTTTTTGACAAGTGGCTCTTAAAATATAACTTTTTCATTTTGGTACCTCTGCATCCATATACAGGGCGTCTCAAAACTGCGGGACATAAAGGGAAAGTACCTTAAATATCGCTTGTAATAATAATAATACTCCCCACGACCGATTCGGCCATGGTGAAGACTGCTGTCGACTCCGTTGTTATCTCTGATGTGCTCGCATGTGGCTAACGTAGCCAATCTTATTGATAAATTTACGTGAACACTACGGGTATGTGAGCACACCATGAATGTAATTAAATGATATTGCCGCAGGTGGTCGGGCCTTCAACTCGTCGCGCTTAGCATCAAGTCCCAAGCGCCGACGAGTCTCAAAATCGGTAATCTTCGTATGTATTGCAGTGCGCCATTCCATTTGTACGGCTGCCTGCTGCTCCCATTGCGAAGGCTCAATAGAGCACTTTTTCATGTGTCGCTTAAACACATCTTTATATCTGAGGAGTTGGCCGCCCTGTTTCCGCTTGCCTTTCTCAAGTTCGGAATAAAGGATGCGCTTAGCGACACGCTGGTTGTTCATCCACGATACATGGCCTCACCACCGCAACTGATGTCGCGTGAGGTATGCCTCGATCCTAGCCACATTTGCTCTACGTAGAACATCGCTCTTTAGTCCATCGGCGGAAAGTTGCCAGTCTGTCGGTGTTCTACAGATTGCACTTCGGGGTGTGTGCTCAGAAGCTTCATTAGCTTATTCCCCATTTTATCATCGAAATTCTAGACGCACGGCCGGGTTCCATCCTTACTTGGTAGATATTCCATTTATTCGTACGAAGCGCTTTGCGTCTTCTTTCCTTATGCGTACTGTGCCAAGGAGTGGAATTCCCTGCCGGTGTCTATATTTCTGAGATCATATAACCCGTTAACTTTCAAGTCAATGGTGAATAGGCACCTTCTGGGCAAACTCACTCCATCGTAGGCCACGTCTCTGCCCTTGGCTAGTCTGTGGCCACGAGTAAGCCTATTTCAAAAAGATAGAGATAAGGTATGAATGTATGTATCCAAGGCTAGACGCCCTTGATAATACTCATAATCCCACCATCGGCGTTAATAGTAAACTTTGGTATTTTTCCTTCGGTATACGGCATCTAATATTTATAATTATTTTTATTAACTTAAAAACGCAATAGTAACCCGTGTGTATATTACCTACCCATATACTCCGCAGCAAACGCGTCACATGCTTCTTACATAACCTTATGTCACACAACGTAACTCCTTCAACCATGTACCTTATTATATCCCTACAAAGTACATAATGCAACCGTTTTCCATGTAACATAGGGTTGCCTCTCCAATGCGCGCTGGCCTCGCTTATGGCCCTCCATTCACTCTGAGAGCAGTAATGCATAGCAAAGCAGTTGAGTAAAGGCTTGAATTTATAATCAAGGACTGCGCATTTGTAGAACTAGGTACAGGGTTGTGTGCATACGAGTTTAATATTTCTGGTTTCAAAGAAATTTTAGATGGATTTTAGACGAATATTTTTGCACTAGTTCTAAGTTTATTCAGTATAAATGTGTGTTTGATTTAGGGGAAAAAAACTCTCGAGAGACTTCATCATCATCGGCCTATCTTAGACCTCAGTCCACTGGTTGGATGTAGGCCTCTCCTATTAACTACGAGTATAGACGCATTAGGAGGTAATTGCCCATAATCGCTACGTTGGGCAAGCAGATTGGCGATCGCAGTAATGTGTCCATTATGATGACGTTGCTGCCCATCATTAATCTTCTTTCAAGAATAGTCAGTGAAACTTCAATCCCTTAGTCGGCTCTTACAACACCCGCGGGAAAAGTTGGGGTGGTGACAAATGTATTCTTACTGCCGTCACTATACGGCAACAGAAATCATAGAAATAAAATCCTTTATTCTAGTTAGAAATAAACGCGAAATAACACCTACCGATTTAGCTTGAATTCTAGTGGTATTCTCATTATTCATTAATCCTCAAACTGAATCAAACCCTGTTTTTAATACTGAGGACCGTGCAAGTTATTATTGCTAGCTATGAATGAAATGTCACATACAGGGTGTTGTTCCCCAAAGGTTTAATATCCGGCGCGTTAGTGCCACGACGCACTCGCCCGCCGAACGTGCGAAAACAAAGACAGACTTGTAATACTCATAACCTATGTAAATTTAAGCTATCTTGAGCTAACAGGTTTACAGTGTAGTGAATTATTAGATTTGTCAATAACCTTTTCAGGGTTTCCTAGTATCAATACATTATAATAAATATTAAAAAAAACGTAGTATCTAACTTATTAGTACGGTCAAATCGTACATTAAACTCGCAAAACATGTAGTAAAGCTGCATTTTTGGTATGTTATTTAGACACCATAGGGCAGTATAAAACCACATTTTGCAAGCAAAAAAAAGTTGTGCTAGCTGCGTTATACGTGAAAAACTGTGAAATTTACTGTCTAATTTTAGTTTCTGATTTTTATAAAAAAAGCCTTACGTTTTTTGACAATATGTATCAGGTAACGTTTAAAGATGAATGAATTTGGAACAAGATGAGATAACATGCATTACCGTAGCTCTTATAGTTTCAGAGATTCGAGACTTCAAATAGTACCCTGTTTTATAAACTAGATAAAATGTTGAGTTTTGCTAACGTTTTTGGTTTAATATCGCCTTACCTAATTATGCTACGAAAAACATGAAATAATTATCTTATAGCGCAATTAATATTCTTTCATTTAAGGGTAAAATCAGGTCAGTAAACTTTGTAATTGAAACTAAAAACGCGAAATTCAAAAAGCAGGAGGTCCGCTATCTAAGTTTTTCATACAAATGGCAAGTCGTGTTGCAAAGCTGCAATTTTTGTATTTTATATAGGCGCTATAGGGATGTACGAAAATGCATATTACAAGGAAAAAAAAATAAGGATTTAGGAATAGGACGTAAAAAACTGAAAAAAAATCGGACTTTTTTTAGTTTTTGACGTTTAACTAAAAAACTATAACTTTTTGATACTAATTGCTACAAAACTATGAAAGAATATTTAATTTGAAAGGATTTGAGCTACCTTGCATTACCCTAAATTATATAGATTTAGCGATACGACATTTCAAAATGTGCCCTTCATTAAGTTAAGAAAATAAATGCATGTTTTGAAGCCTCGTATACCCCAACTATAAGACTGACAGTAATTGTTATGGGCTCAATTTGTTCCAAATTTAATGTAGTTATTATCTACAATTACTTTTTTTTTCTTAGCGCGAACGTTTTGCCAATATTTAGTGAATAGCTTTAACGTAACCTAAAATTTGTTTATGTTTTGATAAAAAGGCACTTTATGAAATGTCGTATCTCAAAATATATATAACTTAAGGTGATGCAACGTAGCTCAAATCCTTTCAAATTTAATGTTCTTTCTTAGTTTTATAGCAATCAGTATCAAAAAGATAATAGATTTTTAGTTAAACGTCAAAAACTAAAAAAAGTGCGATTTTTTTCCGTTTTTTACGTCCTATGCCCAAATTATTTTTTTGTTTTTCTTTTAATATGCATTTTCGTATATATCTATAAGGCCTTTATAATATACCAAAATTGCAGCTTTGCAACTCGACTTGCGATTTGTATGAAAAACTTAAATAGCGGGCCTCCTGCCTTTGGAATTTCGGGTTTATACTTTCAACTACAAAGTTCACTGACCTAAATTTACCCTTAAATTAAAGAATATTAAGTGCGCTATAAGGTCATTATTGCATGTTTTTCGTAGCATAATCAGGTGAGGCCATATTAAGTCGAAAACGTTAGCAAAACACAAAATTTTATCTAGTTTACAAAAAGGGGTACTTTTTAAAGTCTCGAATCTCTGAAACTATAAGACCTACGGTAATGCATGTTAGCTCAACTTGTTGGAAATTTATTAGTCTTTAAAAGTTTATTTACATATGATATCAAAAAACGTAAGGTTTTTTAAATAAAAATCAGAAATTAAAAAATGGCCGTAAATTTCGCAGTTTTTCACGTACTACCCAGCTAGCACAACTTTTTTTTGCTTGCAAAATATGGTTTTATACTGTCCTATGGTGTCTAAACAACATACCAAAAATGCAGCGATACTACTTGATTTGCGAGTTTAGGGTAAAATTATGTACGATTTGACCGTACTAGCCCCGCTCCTCATCGCTTTTCTTGTGCAAAAGTACCTATAACGCTCGCGGCTTTACCGCGTTGTATAGCCATGAATAGCCTTTACACCAAAAATGACTCTGAGGGGGGGGGCAGTCTTCTCTTTGCCTGAGGCGACGACCGCATAGACTGTTTCGCGTCCGAGCCCCAGAGACCCGCAGACTCCACCGCGAAGGGAACAAAAATCTATCCCAAGCCTAGCATACTTTGTTTAGTACTAAATATACATCCTATTTGTCACCTACCCCTAGGCTCGGGGTAGCCTCATTCCCTAGAGCCCGCGTCCCCAGGTGGCGGATAGGGGAATGCTCGGCAGATATGCCGGGTAGGAGGGAAATAAAATACCTCCCGCGGACCACAAGGCCGGAGATGGAAACTCCGTTATCAAACCTCATCAGCCAGGCTTCTCTGAGACGCGGAGTAGAGGCTGCTGGTGTACTACGTGCCTAGGTTGGGGTGCGCAGAAGAGATGGCGGCGAAAGAACCTTTCATAAGTCAACGGCGGCTCTCAAACCTTCCAAGAAGTTACAACCTTGGCGTCAGGTGGCAACCGGCCGTAAAACAAAAAGCCAATACCAACACCTCCTTATATGGCAAGTACAAATAAGAAAAAAGCGATGAATGCTAGGGCGTACCCCTCAGGCGACGATACCAATCAAGGATGCAATTATGATGCTAGGGCGTTCCCCCCAAGCGACGAAGCCGTCAGCAGAGAGACCAGACGACCGCCTAAAATGCGTCTTGCCAGCTGGAATGTGGGCTCTATGACGGGACGCAGCGCAGAGCTAAGCGAAGTTCTACATCGAAGACGCATCAACATATGTTGCATCCAGGAGACGAAATGGAAAAGGTCCAAAGCGCGCAACATAGGCCACAACTATAAACTTATCTACCACGGCAACGGACCTCAGAACGGGGTAGGAATAGTAGTCGACAAAGAGCTCCAAGACCGCGTAGTAGACGTCACACGAGTCAGCGATCGTATCATAGCAATTAAATTTGCCTTAGACGATCAACCCTGCATGAACATTATAAGTGCATATGCGCCGCAAGTCGGATGCTCAAGTCGAGACAAACAAACATTCTGGGAAGAACTTAACGACCTGATGCAAGCAATACCCCCGGACGAGTCGAAATACATCGGAGGAGATCTAAACGGCCACGTCGGAAACACTTCTACCTCTTATCAAAGAGTTCATGGTAACTTCGGACTAGGTCGAATTAATGCGGAAGGAGAGAGCATACTGCAATTTGCTATGACACATGACCTTGCAATCGTAAATACATTTTTCTCCAAGCCACCAAAACACCTAATAACCTATAAGAGTGGAGGTGCCAGCAAACTAACACCCTAAAAACGCCTAAAAACTTTTAAAGACTGTAAGGTAATCCCAGGTGAGCCACTGACCTCACAGCACCGAATTCTCGTAGCAGAGTTCATAATGCCTGAACCTATTAAGGTTACAAGAGAAAAGGTCACCAAAATACGCTGGCATAAACTGGATAGTCAAGAGGGTAATCGCATGAAGGAAGATATAACCCACTATTTAAAAGTCGCACAGGGACAGGAAATAACAGATGCTAAGTGGAACCACTTCCGGACGTTCTGCCTACAACGAGCCACCCAACACCTAGGCATATCCAAGGGCCCCATCAACCACAAAAAAGACACTAAATGGTGGCAAGGTGATGTTAAAGAAAAAATAGAGCATAAGAAAACACTCTTTAAAAACTGGCAAAACAGCAAGGATGAAAAACATCTCGAATCGTATAAAATAGCAAAGAAGGACGCCAAACGTGCGGTTGCTCAAGCTAAAGCATTATCAAGAGACGATTTCTATGCCGAGCTAGAAGCTGCAACAACTGACAAACAAATCTTCAAGATCGCTAAACAACGGCACAATAACACAAAAGATACAAAAACGATTAAATACATTAAAGATGAAAGTGGGCGCCTTTTGACCTCGAATAAGGACATACAAGAGAGATGGAAAGAGTACTATTCAAAATTACTGAACGAAACCTTTCCTAGCAAAGAACTAACTGAAATCCCTCCTACACAAGGGCCCATACCTTGTATCACGCCAAGTGAAGCTGAATTCGCGATAAAGAAGATGGCGAATCACAAGGCCACTGGGCCAGACGAAATCTCAGCTGAGCTGTGGAAGGGGCTCAGTTATGATGGAGTTTCTTTCCTAACAGACCTGTTTAACGGCATTCTGACCGACGGCATCCCGGACAAATGGAGACAAAGCTATATAGTACCGTTCTACAAAAACAAGGGCGATTTGAGACTCTGCGGTAGCCACAGGGCAATTAAGCTGATATCACATACCTTTAAAATTTGGGAACGAGTAATAAGCGAAAGACTTAAACATATCACCGAAATTACCGAAAATCAATGTGGTTTTGTCGCCGGAAAGTCCACCACTGATGCTCTCCACACACTCAGGATACTTATGGAAAAATATAGAGCCAATAAAACCGATCTCCATATGGTTTTCATCGATCTGGAAAAAGCCTTCGATCGTGTGCCGAGAAACTTGATCTGGCATTCATTACGATCCAAAAACGTACCGGAATACTATATCTCGATCATCAAAGACATGTACTATGATGTAAGGTCAAAAGTTCGAAGCCCAGCCGGTACCAGCGATGAGTTCCACGTAGGAGTAGGAGTCCACCAGGGTTCAGCTCTCAGCCCGTTACTATTTAATCTGGTCATGGATCACCTCACGTCGCATATACAACGTCCGCCTCCGTGGGATCTGCTCTACGCAGATGATATAGTTTTGATAAGTGAAAATGTAAAAGAACTACAAAACATTCTAGAAAACTGGGTAGCAGCCCTAGAGGACGGTGGACTCCGTATTAGCCGTCAGAAGACTGAAGTGATGCATTGCAACTTCAGTGGCGCCAACACCTCCAGCACAATACACCTAGATGGCAACCCATTAAACGAAGTAGAGAGCTTCAAATACCTTGGCTCGACCATACAGAACGATGGGACCATTGATGCAGATGTAGTCAACCGTATCAACACCGGTTGGATAAAGTGGCGTGAGCTCACAGGCGTTCTTTGCGATAAACGAATGCCAGTTCGTATCAAAGGCAAGGTTTACAAGGCGGCAGTGCGCCCGGCGATGACGTATGGATCAGAGTGTTGGCCACTCAAACAACAACACGCCGACAAACTGCATGCTGCGGAGATGAGGATGCTCCGTTGGGCTGGAGGCGTGACTCTACTAGACCATATTAAAAACACACACGTCAGAGGAAGCTTCAGAGTGAGGCCAATTCAAGACAAACTCACGGAAGACCGACTACGCTGGTATGGCCACGTCATGAGGCGCCCACCCGACCACATGACAAGAAAGGTGCTGGAGATAAGCGAAAAGCCTAGAGGACGCGGGAGACCCAAAACAACATGGATGACGCTTGTTCAAAAGAACCTAAAAGACGCAAATTTAACACCAGAGACGACCCAGGATAGAAGCTCCTGGCGACGCCGTATAAGGAGAGCCGACCCCAAGTAAATGGGATAAGGCTCGGAAGAAGAAGAAGATTTGTCACCACCCCAACTCCTCCTGCGGGTGTCGTAAGAGACGACTAAGGGATTGAAGTGTCACTGACCATTCTACAAGATTGATGATGGGCAGCAGCGTCATCATAATGGACACATTACTGCGATCGTCAATCCGCTTGCCCAGCGTGGCGATTATGGGCATTTACCTCCTAATGCGTCTATACGCATAGTTAATAGGAGAGGCCTACGTCCAGCCTGTGGACTAACATAGGCTGATGATGATGATGAGTATTTTTATTTACCAGAGATCGGACAAATGTGCGTCGTTGTTCGCAATAATATGGACATGACTCCAAAGTTGATTAAATTAATAATTAAACGAATAATTTTTGAGATTTGATTTCGAAGCTTTAAGGTAAGGACTATTTATAAAGGTTTCCATAGTTACCGGTGTCAAATAGATAATTTACTGAAATTTATTAAATTATTAATTATTCAATCAAATTCGGAGTCACATTGAGTCAAATTTGGACTCCAAATTTCACACAAATTTGGAGTCATGTCCATATTATTGCGAACAATGACGCACATTTGTCCGATCTTCGATCATTACATAACAACAAACATAAAAAAACGTAGTACCTACCTAACTTATAGTCATCGACCCGCTCCTAATCGCTTCCGGTGTAAAAGTATCTATAACGCTCGCGGCTTTACCGCGTTGTATAGCCATGGATAGCCTTTACACCAAAAATGACTCGGAGCGGGGGTCGTCTTCTCTTTGCCTAAAGGTGCATGCAGACCAAAAGAGCATTCGCTGTTCTATCCCCCTACTCTACGAAATTCGATCGTTACACGAAACGTGATTCGTTGATTTCGTTGAGTCGGGAATAGAACAGCGAATGCTCTTTTGGTCTTCATGCACCTTAAGGCGACGACCTATGTCGCGCATAAACTGTTTCGCGTCCGAGCCCTAGAAACCTGCAGACTCTACCGCGAAGGGAACAAAAATCTATCCCAAGCCTAGCATACTTTGTTTAGTACTAAATATACAAGCTAGAAATAAAATTCAATAAAGTGTGAAATAACACATGCCTATATTAGCTTGAATTCTAGTGATATTTGCCAGCTATGAATAAAATGTCACATACAGGGTGTTGTTCCCCAAAGGTTTAATATCCGGCGCGTTAGTGCCACGACGCACTCGCTCGCCGAACGTGCGAACACAAAGACAGACTTGTAATACTCATAACCTATGTAAATTTAAGCTATCTTGAGCTAACAGGTTTACGGTGTAGTGAATTATTGGATTTGTCAATAACTTTTTTAGGGTTTCCTAGTATCATTACCAGAGATCGGACAAATGTGCGTCGTTGTTCGCAATAATTATGGACATGACTCCAAACTTTGGAATCATCTCCAAA
>JALPQI010021817.1:0-17835 GCA_025490895.1 Thaumatotibia leucotreta
TCAGAAAATACTGCTTTGAGAAGAATAAAGAAACCACAGATTGCAAGTTTATAGCTCTGTCACCTTCACTTCGTCTGCAATATTCTTTTTATATAGTCAATTAAAACCCGCTTAAAACCCGATCAATATTCTTCAGAAATTCATAGAAATAAATAATTATTTTTTGGTACGGTATTTTTACTAACATTGAATACTTACGACTTTACCACCAAATACCCCCATCAGCGGGTTAGTAAAGTTAAACGGTGGCATCTGTAGTCTTCTGTTGACTTCGGCGGCGAATTTCGGGTAAGCAGGAGAGGGCGAACTTGGTGCCAAGGCTAGAAAGGACCGGAAGATCCGAAGTGGGGGGTGTTCGTCGCTCACGGGTCCTGTGAGGTACTCCCGAGCTCGCTCCTTGGTGTACATGTCTACGTCTACGCCGATGGCAGCGTATTCTCCTGTGGAATAGATCTAGTTAAGGGACCAAAGTCTACTATAGGTGACCCGATTCAGCTTATAAGCAGGAGAATGTTTAAAACGTTCGCTATCGCGATCTGACCGTCTGCATCGAACTTTGAATTCCGTAAATTTAGAGAATTTGTGTCTGTCACTCGGAAGGCGTCATTAGTGTGACAGAGACGAATGCTCTGTTCCAAATTTGCGAGTTTCGTGGTAGGTCTACTGATCATGTTAATGGGACAAACTCTCTGAAGTAGGTAGATTATAAAAACAAATATTGTTAAAAATGGTCATGCTTTAGAAACTGCAAATAGGCTAATTTATCAAAACAATATTTATTCTACTATTGTAATGTTAATGTTTGTTCAAAATAATATATGTATATTCGTTTAATGTAATAGCACCACCCTTGGCGTTCGAACTGCTCTATTTCTTTAAAATGGTAAGCACGTCCTTCAGACTAACGTCCACTACGCTTCAAGAGATTTTAAAGCTTGTCACGAACTCATAAGTGGTAAGGAAGGGACATTCTGATTTAACCAAGCATTTCATACATATATGTATGTAGGTGGGTGTACTCGTAAATACGAGTGTAGTTGCGAGTTGCGATTTTTAAATGAAGTTCCCGAACAATTGTTCCTGCCTGTAAGGTGAGATATGTAAATAAATATAATCATTCTTCGCTTTACTTAGTTCCTATTATCATCGATTTAGAAACGATCTTTGTTCATGAAACGAATCTTCTCTCTTCTTAAAAATTGACAAAATGAATTTGCGGTACAATATTCTCAGAAAAAGGTATAAGTTTCTTTTCATACAAAAGTTACAACCAGAAACTGTGGAAAGCCGCATAAACATTGAAAAAGCTTATGTAGTTCCCGGGAGAATTTTACAACTTAGCGATCCCGGTAGTTTTCTATTATAGATAATGAATGGGGCCGTAAAGCCTCGTAGGCGAGGAGTTCCATCGCAACTCGAGCTACAAAGGGTTTGTCAGCCTCTGTAGCCTAGTTGGTAGTGACCCTGCCTACGAAGCTGGAGGTTCCGGGTTCGAATCCCGGCGAGGGCATTCTTTGTGTATTTATTTATCACAAATGTTTGTTCCTTGGTCGTGGCTGTGTATGTATCTAAGTATCTATACGTATCTATCTATTATATATATAGTCGCCGGGTACCCACATCACAAGCCTTAATTGAGCTTACCGTGGGACTAGGTCGATTTGTGTGAGATGTCCCAAGATATTTATTTATTTATTTATTATTAAAGGGAGAGCTATACATATACAAAATTATCTCTACTAAAAAGCTTGTAATAACACTGAAAACCCCTGGTTTGCTTTGAGGCTGAGTTTATTAGTCTACGATTATTTCTTAGTGTGATTTATTGTAATATACTTTAAAAGAAATTGCAAGCAATAAATGTTAAGCTAAATTGAAATCAGGTATAGGTAGAGGTAGAGGTACTCCCAGTTAGGTGGAGGGAAAAAAATCAGAGTTTTAAAATTCAAAAATTGACAGTGCCTATGGTCGACCTATGTCTCGTACAATAGACGCCATGATGATGATGATGATGACGATACTTCCTTGAATTATATCCCTATTGTTATCACTGTTATCAGTGTTTGTATTAGTATATCGAATAATAAAAGTAATAAATAATAATAAGTCCTCAGGAATACTTACCGGAGTCTAAAAGTTGCATGGCATCCAATGCCATCAAAAGTCCGACGTGGTCGTGGTAATTCCCCACCAGGACATATACTGCGAAAAAGATTTCCAATATAAGTCAACGGAAGCGCAAGGAAGCTGTATTTTGAACAAAACTACTTTGAATACTAACTTCTAGTATCTTTATAAGTTTCCTGAACGATCTCCAAGAAGGGGTTGCGAGTGTAGTTATTTGCGAAGTAGTAGGAATGTCTGTAAGCTTCAATTTTTCGAACTGATATTTGCCTCTCCTTAACTGCAGCGATAATGGCTTGAGCAAGTCGGGAGAAGTCTTTATTCGGTGTGTTTGAATATAAAAAAGTTACCTGCAACAAATTATAAACATATGTGTGGTGAAATTTAATAACATTTACGAGATCTTGCCCTCTTTTTTAAAATAATTGCATAACAAAGAACTGTAGGTACTAAACTAATCTATAACAAATTTCAATAATAATTTACTGTGTTCTATATCTCAAGTGTTAATGTACTTGAGTTACTTAGGTAATTAAATTAATCAAGTACAATATATTCTTCAACTTTTAGTAGGCATGCTATTGAAATAAAGGATATACTAATAAAATGATACGGTTATTGAGTTAGCAAAACGCCATTCCAGAGCCATGAATACGAGTATCGCCCGAGGCGACGAATTTTTCCTTTTATTTCCCTTTATCGTAAAAATTGTGCAGATAAGTCTGCTGAATATAAAAATTAATCTTCTGTACATGCGTCAAAACAGGTTCCCCTTTCACGAGGAACGTCGGTCCATAACGCACAGAGCCACTTCAGGCGCATCTGCTCCAGTCATTCCGACTGCCAAATGGAGCGCCAATAAAAGGAGCAGTTCAGAGGGATACCGAATGGCATGTTCTAATTTTAAACATCGATAAAAACTGTATTGATCTTTTAAGTATTGGACACAGATGCATATCCTATGCCAAGAATATTTGGATTTAAATTTACTCTGATGGCTAAAGGCTGGAAAGTAATATGTACGAATCTTGATTTAGGTACATAATATGAATATTAGTACCTACTTAGTAGGTCTCTGATAAGTTTCTTGGAAGCGTTAAAGAGATGGTATACTACGAGTATTAAGTCATTTTTGTTATAATTCATAAAGACAATTTGCACCGGGAGAACAAAATGAGGTCTGAAAAAGTAGGTTTAGTTTGTGTACCTGAAGTTAGTGCGTTTTTCTTATGCCTTGTAACTGGTTCAATAGTTCTAGTATGTAGATCGCAAAGTACTTACATGCATAAAGTTGAAATGCGTCAAAACATCAACAACGGCACGCGAAATGCTGGTGTCAGAGGGTCGTGTGCGCACAAATGTGGAGTAGCCTTGCATCAGGTTTGGCTTATTCGAACATGGAAGAGTGACGTCACGGCAATACTGTCAACAAATATAATATGAAATTTAGTCTCTACGTCGATGAATATCATGCAGTACCTCCATTTATTTACATCTTAATTTGGTTTATTTACTCACATAACTTATCATAGGCAAATTAAACGCAGCAGCCATCCGCCCTTCGTGCACACAGGTCTCCTGAGGCCCGATGAACGCAGAAACATTTCTGGCCCAAAGCGCCGCGACCTTAATCAAAAAGACACAAATGAAGCGTAAATACTTCACATCCTTTAGCAATATAATGGTTATGGCTAGTAGGTAGTATAACATCAAAAGAGGGCACAGCAGAGATTTATGGCTCTGGCTAGAGGCATCTGCCGATAGTCCGGCAGCTTTAACTTCTGTTGAAAAGACTACGAGGCGCTTTTGTGGCAGTAAACTTAGCTGAAGCGCCGTAAAACAATTTTTATGGTTGTCTAGTTTACGAGTTATAACAATGACAAAGCCATGATTGAGATTTATAAATCGGTATAGCAGTAGATTTATGGTATTAACGATTTACATGTTTTTTTTTCATAATCATAATCATAAATCATTTATTCGTTCATCACAGGTAAAAAAAACAAGATGACAAATATATAAATATTCCACAACCATGATGTGCCATTTGGCGTACGAAATACATTTCTTAAATCTAAACAAGCCACTATGGAAATAAAAATAAAATATACAAGGGATTTCATAATAAAATATCACTCGTAACTGCTATAAAATAATTAGTATTGAATTACATTACACAATATAGTCATTAAAGTAGTCGTCTAATTTATAAAAACATTTGTCCAATAAGTATTTAAATAATTTACATTTAAATTTAGGCAACGCTTCAGACTTCCAGGTTTCCGGTAGCTTGTTAAAAAGTTTTGGGGCCATTATTATTACACTTTTTTTCATCAGTGCTGTATTACTCTTATTAATTACTAGAGCCTCTTGCCTTGGACGTAGATTAAAATTTACCGTTTGTTTCTTATGTTCAAAAAAATTGGGGTTAGTTTTTACAAAGACACAACATTCAAATAAGTATAAACTCGGAAAGGTCAGTAATTTCAAGGTCTTAAAAAGAGGCATGCAATTTTCCAGAGGATGTACACACAAAATGGATCTTATACATCTCTTTTGCGCTTTAAAAATTGAATTTCTGTAAGAGGAGTTTCCCCAGAAAATTATGCCGTATCGCAGAGTAGAGGATACAAATCCATGATATGCTGTTAATACTGTTTGGCGGTCTGCTGTTTTGGCTAGTTTGTGCAGTGCGTAGGAGAAGCGATATAATCTCTTACAAACTTCTGCGGAATGAGATTCCCATGACATATTACTGTCTACAATTATACCCAAAAATTTTGCAGACTTTACTGATTCTATGGAAGTATCATTGTATTTAACATCTAAGTTAGAAGCTAATTTTCTTAAACTAAAATACATAATTTTCGTCTTATCCAAATTAATTTTTAAATTATTATTATTCAACCATTTAATTGCATGTCCAATATTCACATTAATTTCATTTTCATAATCTACATTATTTGTTTTTTCTATAAATATGGTACTATCATCAGCATATAAGATCATTGGATATTGACTGGACTTAATAATATCATTTATATAGACTAAAAATAACAATGGGCCGAGTATACTTCCTTGTGGAACTCCATATGCATTATGTCTTCTCTCGGAGGTATATGTTTTTTCTTCTCTAGTAATAGGACATAATTGAGTCAACTTCGTAATTTGCATTCTATTTTCTAGGTATGATTTTATCAAATCCAGAGCATTACCACGAATTCCACAGCAATTAAGTTTATTAAGTAGCAGCTTATGATCTACGTGATCAAAAGCTTTCGTCATGTCCATGTAAATAGCACATGACGGAGTTCTCTTGTCAAGACTGTTTACAGCCCTATTAACTAGGTCATAAATTGCCACATTAATGGACGTGTTCTTTCGGAAGCTTCTTTGTTCATTAATTAGTACAATATATTTATCGAAAAATTGGTTTAGTTTAACACAAATGACTTTTTCAAAAACCTTTGAGAACACTGGCAATAACGCAATAGGACGATAGTTGCCAGCATGAGATTTATCGCCTTTTTTGAGCAATGGTTTTATTACAGCTAACTTTAAGTTCGTCGGAAACATGCCAGAAGAAAAACTGTCGGAGACATACTTAATTTATAAGTAAATTGTAGAGTTGTCTATGGTTTGACAACCGCTTCTTCCTTTGTACTTCTATCATTGCGTATCGACCTTTAATATATTTATTCTTATTAATTGTTATAAACGTGTTTCCTTGAAATGGTGCCGAAAAAGATGTTCAGTTATATTTGATTTCTCGCGTGTATTGTTATTTCGAGTGATTATTTAGTGATTCAAATGTAAATTTAAAATTAAAATCTCCAAATTTTCCCATAGAAGATTGAAGTACGTCAAAATTTGACAATCTCATTTTATTCCCGAAGTCGCATTAAAACTCCATCGTCATATTTGATTTTAAACGCAACTTGTCAAAGTGTCAATTCGAACTGGATAGTGACACAGACATATCCATTTATAGTAGTGCAACTTCATATTGCACGTGCAACATGGAGATGGAGAAAAAGAAATGGGATGCGGCTTTAAAGCAAAACAAATCTTCTATAGAACGTGTGGAACGAGCGTTAGCACGACACAAGGATTTTACCAAGGAAGATTTGGAGGTACGAAAAAATATTTTGAAGGAAGCATATACAAAATATAAAGAGTCGATCATAAATTTGCTAGCCTTAGACGTGCCCTGTGATGACGACGATGACATCGAAGACTGTTACATGAATACTTTGGCAAACATAGAACGTCTATTGAAGTCGAAGGTCTGTTCGAATACTTCTATACAGCACACAGAAGGTTCACAAGGCATAGCAAAATTACCATCTCTGGATATCCCAATTTACGACGGAAAGGATATATCCAGCTACAAGCCGTTCATTGAAATGTTCCGTGCTGTAGTCCATGAAGACACCCGGATTTCAAACATTCAAAGGCTTTGTTTCTTAAAGAAGTATTTGAAAGGAGAGCCATTACAAATAATTGATAGCCTACCGATTGTCGGTGAGTCATACGAGCCAGCCCTACAGTTACTGGATAAAAGGTATGATAACCCCGCCTTACTTATTAATAGCCACGTCACCAGCCTACTGGATCTGCAAGGGTTGCATCGAGGCACGTCCCAGCAACTACGCGATTTTGTAGCATCTGTTAGGCAGCGTGTTAAAGCTCTTGAAAATCTAAAGCAACCCGTTAATAAGTGGAACGCAATCTTGTCGTGCATTTTAATACGCAAACTTGACCCCTATACTGCAAGGTTATTTCACGGTGACAGGGATACCACAACAGTTGTGTCTGTTGATGAGTTGTTAGAGTTCCTGGAAAAACGTGCGGCTACTCTCGAGGCCAGCCCAGCTGTCAACGATAAGGTACATAAGCCAGTGAGTAAGTCCGTGAATCTTGCAACGGTCAACAAGGTAGAAAAGCCTCAAGTTCTGCAACCATACTGTTCTTTCTGCAATAAGGAACATAAATTATTCAAATGTCCCGATTTTCTTGCTCTCAGGCCGGAGCATAGAAGTGACTTCGCTGTAAAAAATAAGTTGTGTCTAATTTGCCTTACTTCTCATGTCAAAAAGTGTAGGTATAATTTTAAGTGCAACTAGTTTTTTGCTCTGTGCGCGAGGCCCAAGGGCCTCGCGGGCCTCTCTTTTTGTCGACTGGAGGATAAGAGGCCTGGAGATTTATTTTTTATTTTCTTTTATTTATTTATTATTGTTTTTGTATTATTTTTTAATTATGTTGCAGTTTTTGGGCTTATGAGCTGGACTCCTGCAGCTCGGCCTTCGGCCTCGCGAGCTGACACGCCTCTGAGGGACGCTTCGGGCCTTCGGCCCTACGCGGAGCTCGGCCTTCGGCCTTCGCAGATTGTCGAAACGAATCGTCGGGCCTGCGGCCCTCCGATTCGTTTTCATGTTACACTTTTTCATTGAGTAGCATGGATGCGTTGGACTCCTGCAGCTCGGCCTTCGGCCTCGCGAGCTGGCGCGCCTGTGTTGGACGCTTCGGGCCTTCGGCCCTACGCGGAGCTCGGCCTTCGGCCTTCGCCAATTATCGAATCGAATCGTCGGGCCTGCGGCCCTCCGATTCGTTTTCATGTTACACTTTTTCATTGCGTAGCATGGGAGCACTGGACTCTGGCAGCTCGACCTTCGGCCTCGCGAGCTAGCGCGCCTGTGTTGGACGCTTCGGGCCTTCGGCCCTACGCGGAGCTCGGCCTTCGGCCTTCGCCAATTATCGAATCGAATCGTCGGGCCTGCGGCCCTCCGATTCGTTTTCATGTTACACTTTTTCATTGCGTAGCATGGGAGCGCTGGACTCAAGCAGCTCGGCCTTCGGCCTCGCGAGCTGGCGTGCCTGTGTTGGACGCTTCGGGCCTTCGGCCCTACGCGGAGCTCGGCCTTCGGCCTTCGCATGTTGTCGAAACGAATCGTCGGGCCTACGGCCCTCCGATTCGTTTTCATGTTACACTTTTTCATTGGGTAGCTTGGATGCGTTGGACTCTGGCAGCTCGGCCTTCGGCCTCGCAAGCTGGCGCGCCTGTGTTGGACGCTTCGGGCCTTCGGCCCTACGCGGAGCTCGGCCTTCGGCCTTCGCGGCTACGAAGCTTCGCCTTCGGGCCTTCGGCCCTCAGGCTCAGCTTATGTAGTTACTCAGATGTTATAATACGTAGAAAAGCTTTGTATTCTCGCAGCTCGGCCTCCGGCCTCGCAGGTTACCGCGCCCCTATGGGACGCTCCGGGCCTTCGGCCCTGCGCGGAGCTCGGCCTGCGGCCTTCGCTGGGGTTCGAAGCGAACCGTCGGGCCTGCGGCCCTCCGGTTCGCTTATTAAGACAGTTAGGAAGGGCAGTTTCACCGCGTGGGCTCGCCCGTCGGGCCTTCGGCCCTCGGGCTCGCGCGGAGAACACCTCGATCGTGACGCTCCGGGCCTTCGGCCCTACGCGGAGCTCGGCCTTCGGCCTTCGCGGCCTTGACGCCTCGCCATCGGGCCTTCGGCCCTCAGGCTCGGCTTATTAAGATACAGGGGTTGTTGAACGCTTGGTAGCTCGATTTGCACGGAGCTCGGCCTTCGGCCTCGCTTTAAATTACTTGGGGGTGACGCGCTTGTGCCCTCGGTGTGAAGCTCCGGGCCTTCGGCCCTCCGCGAGGTCGGCCTTCGGCCTCCCACCCTGAAGCTCGCCCTTCGGGCTCGCTTAACTTAGATTTATATTGGTTCTGGTAATGTTCCGGCCCTCCTGCAGCGAGGCCTTCGGCCTCGCCCAAAATTACTGGGGTGGAGGACCCCCTCGGGCCCCTGGAGTGAAGCTCCGGGCCTTCGGCCCTCCGCGGGGTCGGCCTTCGGCCTCCCGGCCTGAAGCTCGCCCTTCGGGCTCGCTTAACTTACTCGGGATTTTGACTTATTGTTCGGGGTCGCCGCCATCTTGGATTTTTTTCCAAATTTTTTTTCAGATTATCACTCCTGGGCCCAAATAATGCCCGCATGCCAAATTTCAGCGCGATCGGACCATTATTTCGAAAAATCCATACAAAATTTTTTTTGTGCAAAAAATCTGAAAAATTTTTTTTCGGAATCTGGAGAGCCCAAAAGTCACGCACAGCGAATTCCAGCACGATCGGATGAAAAAATTTTTTTCGAAAAAAAAAAAAAATTTTTTTTGCAAAAATTTTTTGCCCACCTGACAGCTCACGGGGTCCTCTATGACATTTGGTCGAGCACCCCCCACCTATCTCCCCCCGTTTAAGAGTTCCCATACAAACTTTGACGGGCCCTACGGCGGCCATCTTGGATCCCAGAATCACAAAAACACTTTTTCTTTAATCTAGGTCCCTCAGAGATTCTACCACCAAAAAATCCGGCTCGAAGGATCATTTTGAAAATTTGGTGCAAAATTTTTTTTTTTTTTCGGCAAAAATTTTTGCGGCTTCAAAAACTGTCAGCAGTTCCCTATGACATTTGGTCGAGCACCCTCCACCTAGGTCTCACCGTTTGGTCTGGCCGTCTAACATTTTTTGACCAGGGAGCAAATCCTGAAATGTCAGATTTTTCCCGGTGCCTAGAGACCGCCCTCTATACGACGGTATATAACACTATACCCCACCATACCTCCTTCCGGGAGATCAATTCGATATGTCAGAAATCAGTCGGGATGCAGCTATAATAATATTAACTAGTTTTTTGCTCTGTGCGCGAGGCCCAAGGGCCTCGCGGGCCTCTCTTTTTGTCGACTGGAGGGGTGGAGGACTCGAGATTTATTTTTTATTTTCTTTTATTTTTTTATTATTGTTTTTGTATTAATTTTTACTTTTGTCGCAGTTTTTGGGCTTTTGAGTTGGACTCCTGCAGCTCGGCCTTCGGCCTCGCGAGCTGTCAGGCCTCTGAGGGACGCTTCGGGCCTTCGGCCCTACGCGGAGCTCGGCCTTCGGCCTTCGCAGATTGTCGAAACGAATCGTCGGGCCTGCGGCCCTCCGATTCGTTTTCATGTTACACTTTTTCATTGAGTAGCATGGGGGTTCTGGACTCATGCAGCTCGGCCTTCGGCCTCGCGAGCTGGCGCGCCTGTGTTGGACGCTTCGGGCCTTCGGCCCTACGCGGAGCTCGGCCTTTGGCCTTCGCAGGTTATCGAAACGAATCGTCGGGCCTACGGCCCTCCGATTCGTTTACGTGTTACACTTTTTCATTGAGTAGCATGGATGCGTTGGACTCTGGCAGCTCGGCCTTCGGCCTCGCGAGTTGGCGCGCCTGTGTTGGACGCTTCGGGCCTTCGGCCCTACGCGGAGCTCGGCCTTCGGCCTTCGCAGCTACGAAGCTTCGCCTTCGGGCCTTCGGCCCTCAGGCTCAGCTTATGTAGTTACTCAGATTTTATTATACGTAGAAAAACTTTATTTTCTCGCAGCTCGGCCTCCGGCCTCGCAGGCTGCCGCGCCTCTATGGGACGCTCCGGGCCTTCGGCCCTACGCGGAGCTCGGCCTACGGCCTTCGCTGCGGTTCGAAGCAAACCGTCGGGCCTGCGGCCCTCCGGTTCGCTTATTAAGACAGTTAGGAAGGGCAGTTTCACCGCGTGGGCTCGCCCGTCGGGCCTTCGGCCCTCGGGCTCGCGCGGAGAGCACCTCGATCGTGACGCTCCGGGCCTTCGGCCCTACGCGGAGCTCGGCCTACGGCCTTCGCGGGCTTGACGCCTCGCCATCGGGCCTTCGGCCCTCAGGCTCGGCTTATTAAGATACTGGGGTTGTTGAACGCTTGGTAGCTCGATTTGCTCGTAGCTCGGCCTTCGGCCTCGCTTTAAATTACTTGGGGGTGACGCGCTTGGGCACTCGGGTCAAAGCTCCGGGCCTTCGGCCCTCCGCAAGGTCGGCCTTCGGCCTCCCACCCTGAAGCTCGCCCTTCGGGCTCGCTTAACATAGATTTATATTGTTTCTGGTAAAGTTCCGGCCCTCCTGCAGCGAGGCCTTCGGCCTCGCCCAAAATTACTGGGGTTGGGGACTCTCTTGGGCCCCGGGAGTGAAGCTCCGGGCCTTCGGCCCTCCGCGGGGTCGGCCTTCGGCCTCCCGGCCTGAAGCTCGCCCTTCGGGCTCGCTTAACTTACTTGGGATTTTGACTTTTTGTTCGGGGTCGCCGCCATCTTGGATTTTTTCCCAAATTTTTTTTCAGATTATCACTCCTGGGCCCATATAATGCCCGCATGCCAAATTTCAGCGCGATGGGACCATTATTTCGAAAAATCCATACAAAATTTTTTTTGTGCAAAAAATCTGAAAAAATTTTTTTCGGAATCTGGAGAGCCCAAAAGTCACGCACAGCGATTTCCAGCTCGATCGGATGAAAAAAAATTTTTCGAAAAAAAAAAAAAAATTTTTTTTGCAAAAATTTTTTGCCCACCTGAGAGCTCTCAGGGTCCTCTATGACATTTGGTCGAGCACCCCCCACCTATCTCCCCCCGTTTAAGAGTTCCCATACAAACTTTGACAGGCCCTACGGCGGCCATCTTGGATCCGAGAATCACAAAAACACTTTTTCTTTAATCTAGGTCCCTCAGAGATTCTACCACAAAAAAATCCGGCTCGAAGGACCATTTTGAAAATTTGGTGCAAAATGTTTTTTTTTTTTTTTCGAAAAATTTTTGCGGCTTTAAAAACTGTCAGCAGTTCCCTATGACATTTGGTCGAGCACCCCCCGTCTAACTTTCACCGTTGAGCCAGGCCGTCGAACATTTTTTGACCAGGGAGCAAATCCTGAAATGTCAGATTTTTCCCTAGGTCACAAGAGCGCCCTCTATGCAACCGTATATAACACTAACCCCCACCAATACTCCTTCTGGGAGAACAATCATGTCATTCAGAAATGAGTGGTAATGCAGCTATATATATTATTAACTAGTTTTTTGCTCTGTGCGCGAGGCCCAAGGGCCTCGCGGGCCTCTCTTTTTGTCGACTGGAGGGGTGGGGTATTGGAGATATTTTTTTTATTTTCTTTAATTTTTTTATTATTGATTTTGTATTATTTTATAATTTTATCGCAGTTTTTGGGCTTTTGAGCTGGACTCCTGCAGCTCGGCCTTCGGCCTCGCGAGCTGTCAGGCCTCTGAGGGACGCTTCGGGCCTTCGGCCCTACGCGGAGCTCGGCCTTCGGCCTTCGCAGATTGTTGAAACGAATCGTCGGGCCTGCGGCCCTCCGATTCGTTTTCATGTTACACTTTTTCATTGAGTAGCATGGATGCCTTGGACTCCTGCAGCTCGGCCTTCGGCCTCGCGAGCTGTCACGCCTCTGTGGGACGCTTCGGGCCTTCGGCCCTACGCGGAGCTCGGCCTTCGGCCTTCGCGGATTGTCAAAACGAATCGTCGGGCCTGCGGCCCTCCGATTCGTTTTTATGTTACACTTTTTCATTGCGTAGCATGGGAGCGCTGGACTCAAGCAGCTCGGCCTTCGGCCTCGCGAGCTGGCGCGCCTGTGTTGGACGCTTCGGGCCTTCGGCCCTACGCGGAGCTCGGCCTTCGGCCTTCGCAAGTTGTCGAAACGAATCGTCGGGCCTACGGCCCTCCGATTCGTTTTCATGTTAGACTTTTTCATTGAGTAGCATGGATGCGTTGGACTCTGGCAGCTCGGCCTTCGGCCTCGCGAGCTGGCGCGCCTGTGTTGGACGCTTCGGGCCTTCGGCCCTACGCGGAGCTCGGCCTTCGGCCTTCGCGGCTACGAAGCTTCGCCTTCGGGCCTTCGGCCCTCAGGCTCAGCTTATATAATTACTCAGGTGTTATAATACGAAGAAAAGCTTTGTATTCTCGCAGCTCGGCCTCCGGCCTCGCAGGCTACCGCGCCTCTATGGGACGCTCCGGGCCTTCGGCCCTACGCGGAGCTCGGCCTGCGGCCTTCGCTGGGCTTCGAAGCGAACCGTCGGGCCTGCGGCCCTCCGGTTCGCTTATTAAGACAGTTAGGAAGGGCAGTTTCACCGCGTGGGCTCGCCCGTCGGGCCTTCGGCCCTCGGGCTCGCGCGGAGAGCACCTCGATCGTGACGCTCCGGGCCTTCGGCCCTACGCGGAGCTCGGCCTTCGGCCTTCGCGGGCTTGACGCCTCGCCATCGGGCCTTCGGCCCTCAGGCTCGGCTTATTAAGATACTGGGGTTGTTGAACGCTTGGTAGCTCGATTTGCTCGGAGCTCGGCCTTCGGCCTCGCTTTAAATTACTTGGGGGTGACGCGCTTGGGCACTCGGGTCGAAGCTCCGGGCCTTCGGCCCTCCGCGAGGTCGGCCTTCGGCCTCCCACCCTGAAGCTCGCCCTTCGGGCTCGCTTAACATAGATTTATATTGGTTCTGGTAATGTTCCGGCCCTCCTGCAGCGAGGCCTTCGGCCTCGCCCAAAATTACTGGAGTTCGGGACCCCCTTGGGCCCCGGGAGTGAAGCTCCGGGCCTTCGGCCCTCCGCGGGGTCGGCCTTCGGCCTCCCGGCCTGAAGCTCGCCCTTCGGGCTCGCTTAACTTACTTAGGATTTTGACTTTTTGTTCGGGGGTGTCCGCCATCTTGGATTTTTTTCCAAATTTTTTTTCAGATTATCACTCCTGGGCCCAAATAATGCCCGCATGCCAAATTTCAGCGCGATCGGACCATTATTTCGAAAAATCCATACAAAATTTTTTTTGTGCAAAAAATCTGAAAAAAATTTTTTCGGAATCTCGAGAGCCCAAAAGTCACGCACAGCGATTTCCAGCTCGATCGGTTGAAAAAAAAATTTTCGAAAAAAAAAAAAAATTTTTTTTGCAAAAATTTTTTGCCCACCTGACAGCTCTCGGGGTCCTCTATGACATTTGGTTGAGCACCCCCCACCTATCTCCCCCCGTTTAAGAGTTCCCATACAAACTTTGACGGGCCCTACGGCGGCCATCTTGGATCCGAGAATCACAAAAACACTTTTTCTTTAATCTAGGACCCTCAGAGATTCTACCACAAAAAAAATCCGGCTCGAAGGACCATTTTGAAAATTTGGTGCAAAATTTTTTTTTTTTTTTTTGAAACATTTTTGCGGCTTTAAAAACTGTCAGCAGTTCCCTATGACATTTGGTAGAGCTCCCCCCGTCTAACTTTCACCGTTGAGCCAGGCCGTCGAACATTTTTTGACCAGGGAGCAAATCCTGGAATGTCAGATTTTTCCTTAGGTCACCGGCGCGCCCTCTATACGACGGTATATAACACTAACCCCTACCGAAACTCCTTCCGGGAGAACAATCATGTCATTCAGAAATCAGTCGGGATGCAGCTATATATATTATTAATTCATGTCATTCCAGCCTTCACAACACTTTGATACATGTACCAGTCGACCAGCCTGCACCGACGGCACAAGGGAGTGAATGTGACAAACCTTCAGTAAGCATGCATGTTGCACAGGATACCAGCAACTATGTACTCTTACCAACAGCCAAGGTAATCGTAGTTGGAGCTGATAATAAGAGACACATAGTGCGAGCACTTTTGGACAGTTGCTCTCAAACTTCGTTTTGCACATCTGCATTTGCCAACCAACTAGGGTTGCCACAACATGAACTTCACAAAAATATTGGCACTTTAGGGGACATTTACAAAAATAAGTTTGATAAATCCATTAATCTGACTATAGAGTCAACGGTTCGTGACTTCAAATTGGGTGTTACATGCTCAATTATATCAAAAATTACATCGAAGTTGCCTCAGAAACAAATAGACTTAAGCAACTTCGTAATACCAAAAAATATAGCTTTAGCTGATAAAGAGTTTCATATTCCAGGAGAAATATCACTGCTGCTAGCCAGTGATGTATTCTTCAAAATAATCCAAGATGGCAAAATAGAAGGCGGACCAGAGGATCCCATCCTGCTCAACACTCAGCTGGGATACATCATCTCGTCCACCAGCCAAACCGGTACCACTTCATCCATTGCTATGCATACAGTCGTTGAACCCGATCTTGACCACTGCGTTCGTCAATTTTGGGAGGCAGAGAAGGTTCCTGATATGTATCATGAATCCCTGTCAGAGCACGAGTATAGCGAAAAGGTATTTCAGGAGTCGGTAACCTTAAAAAATAATACATTCGAGGTCAAATTTCCGCTCAAGGTTGAATTGCAGGATGTTGACCCTTCTAATTCATATGCGATTGCTTTGCAACGTTTATACAGCCTAGAAAGGCGATTTAAAAAGGATCCTGTTTATCATGATTTATACAAAAAATTTATACACGAGTACCTGGAACTAGGTCACGCGAAAATCATTGATACAAAAAACAGTGATCCTCAAAGTGATCCGTTGATATATTTGCCACATCATGCAATTTTGCGTCCTGACAGATTGACAAATAAGTTGCGCGTTGTCTTTGACGGGAGTGTCAAAACAAAAAACGGTCTCAGTTTGAACGATATAATGTGCAAAGGTCCTCCAGTGCAAAGATCTTTGTTTGATATTATAATGCAGTTTCGAACGCATAAGTATACATTGCAATGTGACATTCGACACATGTATAGGATGATTCTAGCTCATCCAGATTACAGACGACTGCAGAACATTTTGTGGCGCGAAGATGGAGTTATGAACGTCCTGCAGTTGCAAACAATTACATACGGTTTGACCTCATCGTCATTTTTAGCAACAAGATGTCTCATCGAGTTGGCAAGAAGGCACAAAGAAGAATATCCACTTGCTAGTGAGGCCATCATAAATAGTTCATATGTCGATGATATTCAAACTGGCAATGACACCTTACAGGGCTTAATGCAGCTTAAAGACGAGCTCATTTCAATTATGAAGCTTGCTAACTTCAAGCTTCATAAATGGATTTCAAACAGCTCAACACTGCTAAGCGTTCTGCCTCCAGAAACTTTAGGTTTCAATACTAAAGACATCGATCAAGACAAATCAGTGGTCAAGATATTGGGCTTGTCTTACGATGCGAAGGCTGATGAGTTCCAGCTGAGCGGTCGCGTTGTAAACCCCGTTGAATCTCCGACTAAACGAAATGTGTTGAGCGCTATCAGCAGACTGTTTGATCCGATGGGATTCGTTGGTCCTGTCACTATGAAGGCCAAACTTATTTTAAATTTGCTTTGGCAAAATGATCTTCAGTGGGACACACCACTGCCCAATGATTTAGTGCAAATATGGGAATCATTTTACACAAATCTTACAAATATGCCGACCATTCACATTCCCCGATATTTGGAATTGGCAAATGCAGATGAAGTTCAGTTGATTGGTTACTGTGATGCATCTGCTCAAGCATACGGCTGTTGCATTTATATTAAAGTCAAGACAAAGGGTGTTGTTCACGTTCACTTGCTTTGCTCTAAGTCCAGGCTGGCAGGTGTAAATTCTAAATTAACTATACCCAAATTGGAACTGAACGGTGCGCTTTTGCTAGCAATGGTTATGAGAAATGTAGCTACTAATTTAAGGATTTCTTATGTGCATTTATTTTGCGATTCAAAGATTGTTCTCAGTTAGCTGGAAATTTCAACTGTGAAGGTTCCTGCTTACATTGGCAATAGAGTTCGCGAAATTAACAAATTGGCTGAAGGTATGTTCTGGCATTTTACTCCGGGCTTACTAAATCCCGCTGATATTCTCTCTAGAGGGTCAGATCCGCAAAATCTGGCTGAAAACATGCTATGGAAGCATGGACCTGATTATTTGACTGATTGTGACAATTACAATTTGTTTTTATCCGAAGTAGAAAAACCTTTTCATACCAACAGTGACGAATATGAAACATGTTTGACAGTCGTGGATAGTGTGCCAATACATCCATTCTTTGAGAAATATTCAAGTCTTTACAAAACCGTAATTGTGATGGCTTACATACTGAGATTTATTAACAAATGTAGAAATAACGTCACTGAGGCAGGAAAAGTTTCTCTCACAGAGTATAGGGCAGCTTTCATAATGATAATTAAAGCTATTCAGACTCACTATTTTGCTGACGAAATGAAATGTATTGCAGAAAAAAGACAAATTAAGGGGCAACTTTGTCGTCTTTGTCCATTTTTAGACAAAGAATCAGTATTAAGGGTTAGTGGCCGATTGCAGCATTCAGATTTAGACTTTTCAAAAAAGTTCCCCATTATTTTGCCAAAACATTGTCATATAACGACATTAATTATAAGACAAGAGCATTTAGCTATGTTACACGGTGGTTCGAAACTTATTCTTGGTAATCTGTTTCAGAAATATTATATCATCAATTCTGTACGAGAGGTAAAGAGTGTCATCTTTAAGTGCGTTATTTGCCGTAGACATAAAGCCGAAGCTTCAAAGCAGTTAATGGGTTCGCTTCCCAAAGACCGTGTTACTCCTGATCGGGCCTTTAAAAAAGTGGGCTTAGATTATTGCGGCCCATTTGACATTAAGCAGTCCTCAAAACGAAACAGCATCATCACCAAGGGGTATGTTGCTTTATTTATTTGCTTTGCTTGTAAGGCTATTCATTTAGAGGTAGTGTCTGACATGTCCACAAATACATTCCTGGCAGCACTAAAGAGATTTATCGCTCGCAGAGGAGTTCCCACTGATATATACTGTGACAACGCCTCAACTTTTAAAGGTGCCAGTAATCAGCTGCGGAATTTGTACAATTTACACAGTAGTGAGGAGTATCAGAGTGCCGTGCACAATTATTCTCTCCAAAAGGAAATAGCATTCCATTTTATCCCACAATTCAGTCCCAATCATGGTGGTATTT
>JALPQI010021818.1:0-28733 GCA_025490895.1 Thaumatotibia leucotreta
TTAATCGAAATAAGAAGTATGTGAAAAGACTTTAATGATGGAGTTGTAAATTTATATCATAATAATTATTTTAGTTTGCATTTGTCATTATGATGAAATCTTAATTTTACTGCAATAAAACAAACAATGTGTAAGAGGAAGTGGTGCTATTTTATACGTAATTTGTCTAAACATGTTACTTATTTTCATAATTAATAAGCGTTACGCTACAACACAAAAATAAGTCCATGGGCCAAAGTAACCCTCCCGAAGATATTACTTTAGCCCAAACTTAGGAAACAGAAAAAAACTCTTGGGTATTATCTTATTAAAGAGAAAGTGTGTAAATTACTTGATTACACTCTTAACTTTACTTCTGATTTATTAATTCTAACATAAAGGTGTTTGTATTTCAATTAAATCGAATGAGAAGTAAAACACATCATTTTTTTGGGACAAAGTAACCCGGCTTTACGGTAACCTTTTTTCGAAAAAAGTTTTTCGACTAAACTCGTCATAAAACTTATTTTTGATTACAATGCTACCACAATATTAGGTTTACTAATAAAAATGCAGAGTGTGATTACGCAGATATAATAGGAAAACGTATTTAAGTAACTAATTTGGTGTTTACATGAGAGAAACAAACAGATTCATAGAACGGTTGCTACACAAATATAAATTTGACAAGGTTCTATCTACGGCCAGTATAGTGGCTCTTAGGAAAAGGTGTAATATATCACATTAAACGTAATATCTTCATACACCCCCTTAATGTGCATATCCAAAATAAACAACAACACAGTAAAACATACAAAACAAAGTAGTATCAAAGAATAACAATAAGAAAATAAACAATTAGCTAACTATGCCTAAACCACGCATGCACGTGTAGTGCTTCTCTCTAGGCAAAGCCTTTGTTAATATATCGGCGAGCATTGATTCAGTCGGCAAGTACTTTAGCTCAATACTCTTATTATTCTTTAATACACTTCTTAAAAATTGGTACCTGATGTCGATGTGCTTACTCCGAGAATGGAACATTGGATCTCCGGCAAGGCAAATAGCCCCCTGATTATCTACATGTAAAGATAATGGTGCGAACTTACCCTAACCCATTTTCAGTAAGCAGGCTGTTCAGGTATATGCCCTCCTTCATTGACGATGCCATGCTAATAATACTCAGCTTGGCAGCTTGAAGTCGACACACATTTTTTGCTTCTCTGACTTCCATGACACGCATCCACCTCCTAGCATAAAAACATAACCTGAGTAAGAGCGCCTATCTATCAAACATCCTCCCCAGTCCGCATCTGAGTAATCCATGCAATGATTTACCTGTCTTCGTGTACAGAAGTCCATACGATTTCGTATGTTTTTAATACCGTAATACACGACCTTCGTGGCATTCCAACATTGTTCATTAGCACAATCCAAGAATTGACTCAATATAGCCACCGTATTCGTAATATCGGGTCTTGTTCCAATCGAGAGATACATTAACGAACCGATTATTTCGCGATATGGATACTGTTCACTTTCACTGCACTTCGCGATAGGTTTTTCCATCTTATATTATACTCCATAGGTGTACATATGGGATTACATTTATCCATTTTTAAACTTGATTAACAAATCCTCATATATTTTTCTTGTGTCAATTTAATGCCTTTGTCACACCTGACAAACTCTATGCCTAACATATATTTCGCGAATGCCATAATCTTTCAATTCAAACTTAGTGGCCAGTTCTTTTTTGAAACTTTCTATGCATTCACCTCTTTGCGATGCGACTAGAATATCGTCAACATAGACTAGTACAAAGAGTTTAGTTTGCGAATCTATATCCTTGAAATAAAGGCACGGCTCATTCAAAGAGACTTGCCAACCCCCATGCACTTGAGCTGCTCGTCCAGTCTGATGTTCCACTGTCGTCCAGCTTGTTTAAGCCCATACAGCGACCTCTTGAGTAGGCATACGTTGCCCCCGGACTTCAGGTCACACAACATCTTGCTTGGCTCTTTCGTGTATAGCTGAACCTTGCTGCTCCGAACGCATGAGCTCTTGTAGGCATTCTTCTAAAAGATCTGGTACCTTCATATATATCTCTTCTTCTAGTAAACCATTTAAATATGCCGTATTAATGTCTAACTGATGAATTTCAAGATCGAGTTCCGTTGCGAGTGCAACTAACAATCTTACCGAGTCGAGTCTAGCAACCGGCGCAAATGTATTCTGGTAGTCAATACCGTACCGCTGGCTAAAACCTTTTGCTACTAACCTGGCTTTCTTCTTCTCAGTTTTGTCCACATTTAGCTTTGTCGTTAAAACATAACGGCAGCCTACGACATTTCGGCCCATAGGTTTGCTTACAATATCGAAAGTATCGTTTTTAATTAAACTTTTCACTTCCGAAAGTATCGCATCCTTCCATCCTTTTCTCTCATTACCCGATAAAGCCTGCTTTAAGGTAATTCCGGCTATTCCAGCGAAATCCTCACAGTCTAAGTACTCCTCAGCCGACTCGACGTTTTCTTCCACGGGTGCTTGTGGCTCTATGTCTTCCACTGGAATTTGTGACTCCACGTCTTCTACGGGAACTTGCGGTTCTACGTCAACCATATTGTACTTTTTCCGTGGGCGTCCGACATGACCTCGCTCCAGTCGTGGTCTTCCTGGACCTCTCTTCATTTCCCTCCCCCCATCAACATTAACCTCATCTTGATGATGATCATGTTGAAATGGTTCCTCGGCAATATCAGGGTCGTTTGTCAATTGACGGGATTCCACGGGAACTCCTTCTTGCCTCTCTGGTATGGGTTCAGGATCTACAAGATCATTGTCATGTTCGGAAATCGCTTCGATTGGACTCTCAGTACTATGTACCGGATGAAATTTTATTTCGGCCTTTGAAGGTTCTTTTTGACTACTTACCGATTCACCCTTATCAATTTCGAAGGGGTCAATCTTCATGTTCATGTTACTCTTCACTTCATTCTTTGTTTCGTGAAATTTCACATCTCTTGACATAATAACTTGACGTTGTTTTGGTATCCATACTCTATAACCTTTTCGATCTCGAGGATAGCCTACAAAGATTCCTTCCAGGCTTCGCGGAGCAAACTTATCCTTTCCGGTTGACTTGTCCAAGACATGTACCTTAGACCCAAACTTGTGTAAGTAGTCTAATTTCACAGGTCGTTCAAACCATTTCTCAAAAGGTATTTCACCTTCAAGGCTGCTGGTTGGACAACGGTTTCTTATGTGGCACGCTGTTGCAACAGCATCTGCCCAGAAACCCGGAGAAAGTCCTGACGAAATGAGCAGGCATCTCGCCATTTCCGTTAAGGTCCTGTTCTTCCGTTCAGCAACTGAGTTTTGCTGAGGTACTCCTGGAATTGTCAATATTCTTGCTATTCCTTCTTCCTTCAAGAACTCGTCGAAGTTTCGATTACAGTACTCACCTCCGTTATCCGTATGAAGATACGTTATTTTTCTTCCAAATAGGTTCTCAACATGATTTTTGTATACCTTGAAGGTGGTGAAGACTTCACTTTTCTTGCTGAGAAAATACACTTCACACCATCTCGTATGATCGTCGATAAATGTTACAAAGTATTTAGCTCCATTTATTGACGTATGTTGCATGGGTCCCACGACATCAGAATGAATTATTCTCAACTTCTCATCGCATGGCCCACTCGATCTCGAAAAAGGTAACCTACTCATTTTTCCTTCCGCACAAACATCACAATCGTACAACTCACTTACATCTGCCATCTTTAGGTTCATGCCGGACTTATTTAAAAGTCGCACAAGATCCTTAGCATTTAAATGTCCTAAAATTTCATGCATCAACCTTACGTCAACCTTTCGCTCAGAAATCGCTGACACTCTATCACATTGTTCCTTAACGTAATATAAATTACCTTTACGATTCGCGACAATTTTAACGTTACCATAGCTATCTTGGACACTAGCTATGTGTTTGTCAAACGTAACGCTAAAGCCCTGATCAGTAATTTTGGCTACTGAAATTAGGTTACATCGCAAATCAGGGACAAATAGAGTATTTGGCAGTTGGACAATAGTTTTAGAACCATTATTACATGTAGGTAATCTTACTGTACCTTTACTTTGTACTTCTGTGCTCGAATTCGTCGCTAAATTAAGCTTACCGGAGAAGGGTATTAATGTAGTATCAAATTTGCCTGCGTCATTGCACAAATGTGACGTACACCCACTGTCGAAGATCCAATCTCCATTCTCATTGCAAACAGCATTAACATCTGAAACACAATTAAATGTTACAAAATTGGAATCGACATCTGTAAAATCACTTATGTTTAACACATACTTTACGGCACTACTACTATTCTGTTCCTTTTTCTTTTGAGTACAATCCGAGGCTTTATGACCGTGTTGATGACATTTAAAACATTTGTATCTGAACTTCGAATCGATTTGCTCATCACATGCGCGTTGCCGTGACACCGTGCCACTCTTGGGTTTAGAAGATCTCTTTCCTTTTACCAGAAGTGCCCTATCTACACTTTCTTTTCTATTTCTGGAATGTTCTTCTTCTAAAATTTTAATCTTCAGAGCCTCTGGTTTCGGTAACGAATCTCGTGATTCTATGGCACATCTGAAGTTGTCAAAACTGGGCGGCAAGCTATACAAAAGCATAATTGAAGCCAAATCATCATGCATTTCAATGTCCATGTCAGCTAGTTGGCTTTTCACATCGAAAAAACGCATGACATGTTCTCTGATGTCACCATCTTCCTCCAATTTACGAAGCAGTAGCTCTTTTAATAATGTAGCCTTTTTCGCAGGTCCCTTCGATGCATGTACGTCTTGCAGTTTTATCCATACATCTCGCGATGTCTTACAATCTCTCAAATGACGTAATTCGCTCGGGGTTATCGATAAAATGAGATCCGACTTAGCTTTTGAGTCTCCGATGTCCCATTTTGCTGCCTCGGCTGGTTCTGCTGGTTTCTTGATAGTTCCGTTCACGTATCCCCAGGCATCATTTTTTATTAAAACTGCTTCCACTTGGATCTTCCACGTCTCATAATTGCTCTCGTTGAGCTGATCAATTTTCACAGTACTACTCATTTCTGCTGAAATTCTTTACCTTTTACGTTTTTACAAGAATCCTGCTTTGCATGGACGGTCCATAACCACTCTTGGGTTTACTAATAAAAATGCAGAGTGTGATTACGCAGATATAATAGGAAAACGTATTTAAGTAACTAATTTGGTGTTTACATGAGAGTTGCCATTGATCGACTGACATACAAAAAGTAAACAAACAGATTCATAGAACGGTTGCTACACAAATATAAATTTGACAAGGTTCTATCTACGGCCCGTATAGTGGCTCTTAGGAAAAGGTGTAATATATCACATTAAACGTAATATCCTCATACACAATGTGTTCTAATATTACCACACTTTATGCCTGACAATCAAAAAATTAGAATAGTCTTGACGAAAAAACATGTCCCTGAAAAATCATTTATGCTATGATATGTGCATATGTGCTACGATAAAAACTATTGGAAATGTTATAAAGTATTCAAAATGTCTAAAAAAAAAAGAAAAATATTTTTTTTTTTGTGGAATTTGACATTAGGTCTCATAATATTTTTTGTTTTTTTTAATGTCTAGAATGCATAGTTAAAATCTTTCGGTTTCCTCGCGAGCACCCTGTATGTGCTCGCTATCTTCTTTGCATTAAGCCATCACTCGCGAACTTTTCCCCATTTACCTGTTTAGTTTTCCCTCGTTCGATGAATTGGCTGCCCTTTCTAAGCCGACGAGGTAAAATAATATTTATAACATTACATGGAAACACACTTACAAATTCAATACCCGAATTTAAGAACAAGAAGGTAAACGTACGAGTTATTATTATTATTTTAGGTCATTTTTTTATTTTTCTCACATACAATAATTATTGTGAATGAATATCATATGATGATGATAATGATAATGAGTGGATAGTTTTTAATCAACTTAAAAAAAAAGATTTGAATACATCCTTTTTTTGAAAAATTCACTCGTTTTGAACTTCATTTTCGCACTTGTATCGTAATGTACTATTAACGACAAACGGATCTGCTTGCGACATTTGCCACTACGGGTGTAACGTCATGCCTGAAACGTCAGGATAAAATTAAAGACAGACATCAAAATAAACAAAAAATATTATGAGACCTAATGTCAAATTCCACAAAAAAAAAAATTTTTTTTAATTTTTGAATACTTTTTAAAATTTACAATACTTTTTATCATAATAACAATTTGTTAAATTTTTTTTTAAACGATTTTTTTAGGGACTGGTTTTTTCGTCAAGTCTATTCTTATTTTTTTGATTGTCAGGCAAAAGTGTGGTAATATTAGAACACATTGTGGTAGAATTGTAATCAAAAAGAAGTTTTATGTCGAGTTACGTCGAAAAACTTATTTCGAAAAAAGGTCAATTATCTCTGGAGCCAAGCCGAATCCAGGAAAATTTATATAACATTAAATACTTTAAATATGCTCAGGAATTCAGCATTTAAATCTTTCGGTTTCCTCGCGAGCACCCTGTATAACCATTCTCGAAACACAATAGTAAACTAAGTATTTGTTCGGAACTTGCGAGACAATGTGGCAGTATTTACAAAGTCGATCTAGGTCTCAGCTCAATGTCTGTAAAGACCAAGCTTATCGCCTTTCTAGTCTTCAAGCCAATCCTTTTACAGGGGTTTAACACTTTTTCTTACTTCAATCAATGGATCGAAATATCTGATTGATTTTTTTGCGATTTTAACTCATCTTCGGAAATTCTTGTGTAACGCAAATCAAATTATAGGTAAGTAGTAAATATTACATATTACAAGCTTTCGAGAAATAGGCCCCTGACGACATACGTAGAATTAATGTGAATATCACTGAAAGGCTTTGCCGGTCAGACGCCTAGGTCATTAGGGTTTCCAAAAACAAAAGACATGTTAGAGTACAATGTCGGGCCACAATGGTAGCGGCTTGGTTTCAATAAATAGCAGTATAGCATTCGTTAGCAGAATGAAAAAAACTGTAAGCAAATATGGCTACAATTACAGTCAAGGGCATTAATATATAATATACACTTCTCCATACTGATCCCTTACAAATGTGTCTATATATTAATGCACTCGACTGTACATAGCATTTGACGTAAGTGTAAAATCTTCATGAATTTCTATAATTCTTAAATCGTTTAAAAGAAGTTTAAAAATTAACAGCATAATGTAGTTTTTTTTAATTAATTGTCCCTAAAAGTGAAAATATCAATGCATTATGTTTAAATAGTCCGTGTTATATATTATATAGTTATATTAATCCTTATTAATATAAGGGTAAGACTTACCATTTTTTTCGATAGCCTTAACGTCATAGATATATGGGTCAATTCTAAATTGTCAAAAGTTCATTCTTAGAAATCAGAGACTATAGAAGTAGGCGACTATATATTCACTTATTCAGTTATTCGTTTAGTTTTATATTTTATTCTCACATCTCATGGCCCCACCGCCCGAACTCATCAATCTCCCAAAAGAATTAGCCCTCATCAGGCCGATAATCCGCTGTCGCTCATCACCACTATTATGGCCTCGGCTTTGAGCATCCTTTTGTCGGACTAATTGAGAATCAAACGGTATTGGAAAATGCAGTTGTCTGATATACAGGGTGTTACAACACCCACTGAAAACCTTGGACGGGGTGATTTAGTAATCTAAACTGAACAACTTTTACTATAGGGCCAATCACGAAATCTAAAAAAAAATGTCTTTTTAGGGTTCCGTAGCCAAAATGGCAAAAACGGAACCCTTATAGTTTCGCCATGTCCGTTTGTCTGTCCGTCCGTCCGTCCGTCCGTCCGTCTGTCCGTCTGTCCGCAGCATAGCTCAGTGGCCGTTAATACTACAAATCTGCAATTTGGTACAGGTATACATATTAGTCATGCCAACAAAGTAGTACAATAAAAATAGAAAAAAAAAATTTTTTTCAGGTACCTCCCGAACTGGTGAAGTGTGGATGTTTTTTTATTTGATGTAAATCTATAGGTGTCATTGAATATATATCTTAAAGAGAATAAGGGTCTTAAACGAAAATTAATATTGTCTGTTAACATGCTACGTATTGGTACTTTCACCTTTTAACGCTGTTTTTTAGGCAGACCCTTGTAATAGGTATGTATCCCTTAGTTGTTGTAAATATACCTGATCCGTATTTATTGACCGAGAGTGTAGTAGCCTAGATCAAAAGAAAAGAAAATGTCCAGACCACATTGGATATAACTTTAATACAAAGTTTTAATCACATTACAACAAGTTTGTTTGAGAAAACCGAGTTAGCAAAGTATAAATAGTGGGAAATGATAAGCACGAAGAATGGAAAAATATCCTTACCCCGAATTGGTTCAGAAGATTGAAGAATGTCACCCTACGAGTATGTCAGCCTTTGTGGCTTAACTGACAGTGCCATTGCCTACGGAGGTTCCGGGTTCAAATCCTAGCAAAGGCATATGTACATATATGGTTCGATTGCAAAACAAAGGTACATTACTAACCCGCTTTGCTCTAAGAATTTTTTGCTTTTACCTATACCCCGTCTTTTTAAACGGTAGATACTAAAGGTTATCGTCTAATGCGAGTATTACAGGCTGAGTATCTATTCTCGATGCTGCTCCAATGTTGGTGAACTTCTCACCAGCTGGCCTAGCCAAGATCCCATTCTACATCATCATCATCATCAGCCTATGATAGTCCACTGCTGGACGCAGGCCTCTTCTATTAACTATGCGTATAGACGCATTAGGAGGTAAATGCTCATAATCACCACGCTGGGCAAGCGGATTGGTGATTGCAGTAATGTGTCCACTATGATCACGCTGCTGCCCATCATCAATCTTTTGTCAGTGACGCTTGAATCCCTTAGTCGACTCTTACGACACCCGCAGGAGGAGTTAGGGTGGTGACAAATTTCTTGCTGCCGTCACCACACGGCCGTTCTACAATCGTTTACAATAAGCGTGTAATAGACACAAGACATTTTCACTACGCGTGACATATTTCGAAGACCTTAAGTCTCCATTACCAAGCTACGGTTCACGCTTGGCTTGAACGCTGAACGCGGGCTCAACGCTTGATGATAGAGACCTACCCCCTTATTCATAAACGTCTGCTAACTTAACAAGCCGCTAATAATTGTTTGTCCCTTTCGGTCTTAACAATGTGTCCATAAGAGCAAAAGGGACAAACAATTATTAGCGGCTTGTTAAGTTAACAAACGTTTATGAATAAGGAGGCTAGGCTCTCCAAAACATGTCGCGCCTAGTGACTAAATATATGTGAGTTAAACCGTTTACTAATATATAATGTATACTTATTATGTCTCATGAAGTTTTTAATTGTCATTGGAGAAGTTTTTTGAACGGAATTTTAGACAATTTAAGTAATTAATTGAATCAGGCGTTACTTTGCGGAAGTCCATATTAAAGGATGAACAATATTGCTTTGCTCTTTCGCGATACAGAATGTGTAGCTAATTTGTGTAACCTGCTATAATTACTTGCGTATTTTTTTGCGTATTTTATGGCCGTCGAGACAGGACAGCTCATTCTGTTGCCGGACACCAGACCGACAACATAGTCAACTCCTGATGATGCCTCGTAGAGAGGCGAAACACGTGTCGAGTATAGTGTTATTGGTGGTGGTTTGTTATAGTTATTTGAGGAGGGAGGGTGGGAAAATTAATTGTTTGCAAAAAATACGCAAATAATTATAGCGGGTTACACTAATTAGCTACACATTCTGTATCGCGGAAGAGCAAAGCAATATTGTTCATCCTTTAGATAATTTAGATATGAGTCTTCAGGGGGAGAGGGGAGTTCTACACAAAAGGAACGTGACACAAAGGGCCATGGAGCGAGCCATGTTAGGTATCTCCCTTGTTGATCGCGTTCCAAACAGCGAAATCCGGCGCCGTACGAAAGTATCCGACGTCGGTAAACGAATCGCACAGCTGAAGTGGAGATGGGCGGGACACTTGGCGAGAAGTAGCGATGGGCGGTGGACGAAGCAGGTTACTGAATGGTGGCCAGGGTGGTCAAGAAGATCTGCTGGGAGACCACCGATAAGATGGTCCGACGACACCTGCCGAACCACAACAAAGCAGTGGATGCGACTACCACAGGACCGAGGAAAGTGGCGTAATAAAGAAGAGGCCTATACCCAGCAGTGTGTGGACACGGGCTGAATAGATATATCTTCATATTCATATGCATGCCATTAGTGGCTAAACATGCTGTGCCACATAATTGTAAGAAACCACCCTTTTTATACCATGTTTGAGCAATATATTTTTCCAAGGATCAGACAAACGCCCGTTATTTCGAAAAAATAACCCTGTTCCGTATAGTAAAGACTTCTTTATCTTATGATGTTAACATTTTATTTTATAAGATATTTTTTTTAATAACTTTATCACAAAGAATCTGTTTAGGAGATCCCAACTCCTTCTTAATGATGAATGAAATGGTTGGGATCTCCTAAATAGACACTTTGTGTTCGTATTACAAAAAAATATATCTTAAATAATTAAATAAATATCTTAAATTAATAAAATATGTTAACATCATAAGATAAGGAAGTCTCTACCATACGGAACAGGGTTATTTTTTCAAAATGACGTGCGTTTGTCCGATCCTTGATTATTTCATTTCATTTCAATTAAAACTTTATCGATAACAATTATGCCGATGTTTAATTTTGTCAATCTCTTATTACTTCTAGAATAATATCTAGGTATAATTATTTATAACTATGGCCTCATCTCATGTAATGTAAGCGATCAGAACATCTTAGGTCTTAAATTCTCCAGATTCCTCCCGTTCGATCGAAGATGGAATTTTAAAGGCACTTTATAAGAGGTAAGCGATTTGCGCAAATCGCTTAACGCAGATTCACAACAAAACCCAAAATTAACTTGGACCTTAGTTGCATACTGGCTGCTTTTGATCGAGGGTCAAGTTGAGCTGGTGGTTGAAGCGATGTGTCCTGGTTTTCGGAAATCGAGCTTCCATAGTTCGAAGACTAGAATAATCTGGAAGATTTAGTATCTTTGCGTGCTTGCACGATGCAGGTTTCCTTGCAAATAGTAGTTTAATACTTAGGAGCAGTCATGTTTTTAGAATAGAATGGAAAATGGTGGTGGCACTAGTGTTGGAAGACATTATTCAAATTCAAAAATTGAAAATTTCTTATTTGTCAACATCCTTCTTTATTTGTGATTTGTGTAATGTATCAACATGCGTACGCATTTTGTCTTTAGCAAATGGCCGTTTAGAATGAGATCACGTCCAGCGTCATGCAGGCGTAAGCATCTTTACGCTTTTCATACTATACGGCCAATTTCATAAGACAAAATGCGTAAAAATTAGTACTAAGAGTATACATACATCCTCTCGCAGTCCGCTGTTGGACGTAGGCCTCTCCTATTAGCTATGCATATGGACAAGGGACGGATTAAATATGCGTATGGATGTATTATATAGGAGGTATTGCCCAGAATCGCCACGCTAGGCGAGCGGGTTGGCGATCGCAATAGTCTGTCCACTATGATAATGCTGCTGCCTAATATTATCAAACTTTTATAAACGCATGTTCAGTGAGACTTCAATCTCTTACAACACCCACGGGAAGAGTTGGGTTGGTGACAAATGTATTCTTAATGCCGTCACCACGCAGCTGGGATCCCTTGTATAATAAGAAGCTCATAAAATTGCTTGCACTATGAGCGTTCTCCACTTAACACGACAAAAAACGTAAGTTAAAGAGAAATACTGTTCTCAGCATAGTCCCTGCTACTGGGAACACCGAAGTTCGTAAATTTCGGGGATTTATCTCTGTCACTCCAACGAAGGCGAAGAGTCACAGAGACAAATCCCAGAAATTTGCGAACTTCGATCTTCGCGGTAGCAGGCTTGAAATAGGCCCCACATTTTTATTTTTATTTCAAGTGCCAAGAGAATAAAGCCCCGTGTCGTTTTAAGGCCGGCCGGACCCGTGTCGGGCCACTGTCACTTTAAATTTATCGCCAAATTTGTTTTATGTACGGTACCGGAAAATTTAATCCTGCTTTAGAGTTAATTTACGACGGAAAATGGCCGAATATGTTCGCAAGCATATTTTATATGGTGAATACGGGATTTAAGATAATGAAACTGAATTTATTTTGAATTAGACTATAGGTTTAGTTTGTCATTAGAAAACAAAAAGAAAACTAAACTAATACGAGTATGGCTGACTTTCCACACCATTTGACATCTTTGACACATCGCGAAACACGTTTGTTGTTCGCAGATATAACATATCAATAATATTAACAAAGAAAATATGTGAACCGAAGTTTTAAGGTTTTAAGTTGGTAATAAAATCAAGATTGTATTCTAAAAGTGCGCGATTATGGAATAATGCAAAGTCTTAGGTTTATTTAGATTATTTTTTGTTCTACTGATTTATTTATTCAAACAAAAGTTTACGTCACTACAGCAGAACACCAATGCATCACTTCATCAGCCTATGAAGGGCCGTGTGGTGACGGCAGAAAGAATACATTTGTCACCACCCCATCTCCTCCTGCGGGTGTCGTAAGAGTCGACTAAGGGATTGAAGTGTCACTGACCATACTTGATTAAAGATTGATGATGGGCAGCAGCGTCATCATAGTAGACACATTACTGCGATCGCCAATCCGCTTGCCCAGCGTGGCGATTATGGGCATTTACCTCCTAATGCGTCTATACGCATAGGTATTAGGACCAATGCATCATAAAACTAAAATTACACAATTGTACCTGTATAACAGCTTGCACCCTATGACTCGGTTCAGAGACGAGCTGTCCGAATAGTCGACGATCCCAGACTCACAGGCGGTATTGAACCCTTAAGTCTAAGGAGAGACTTCGCCTCCTTATGTGTGTTCTATCGTCTGTACAATGGGCTTTGCTCTAAAGAACTGTTCGACATGATGCCAACGTCCACTTTTCATCATCGCACCGCTCGCCACCGACTGGGCGCTCATCCTCACACCTTGCAACCTAAATGGTCGCGCACCGTGCGGTTTCAGAAGAACTTCCTCCCGCGGACGGTCCGTCTGTGAAATGAGCTCCCTGCCGAGGTTTTCCCGTTGAACTACAGTATGGGGTTCTTCAATAGAGGAGTGTACAAGTTTTTATTGGGTCGGCAACGCGCATGTGACACCCCTGGGGTTGCAGGCACCCATAGGCTACGGTAACTGCTTTCCATCAGGCGGGCCGTATGCTTGTTTACCACCGACGTGGTATAAAAAAAAATTGAAAAAATATGGGTCGGATACACATTACATAACACAAAAAAAATTAAAATTACGAATGATGAAAGTGACGAATGGTATAGTAAAAAGTACCTAAGTAAAAAAATTAAACAGCCGGATTAACCCAGCCTAGGAGCTGGAAGTTCCCGGTTCGAACCCCGGTGAAACATTTATTTGTGTGTTTAAACTTCGGAGGGCCGTAAGTACTGAAAAAGTCGTACGATACCCGTGCAAAAAGGAACTTTGTAACATATGTCGATTCAAAACATTCCTTTTGGTCGTTTCAATTCATTGACACTCGTTTTGAACTTCATTTTTTTCGCCCTTGTGTCGTAATGTAATATTTTGCCATGGGAATGCTACATTTTTAGCCACTGCTAAAAAGATTCAAACTAGAAACTTTACTAGAAAATGGCCGCTAAGATAAATGACAAACCGTCGGACATAAAAGGTGGGCAGTATAACCGTAACAGCCTATTCTTCCATATTTTATTAGTTCATAAACAAAATTGCGAATTTTATGAATCGTCTCATATTTGTTTACTGGATTTACTGTCCTCGTATTTTCTTTATCGCATGAAAACATTTGTTTTTAATATTCCATGTTTATCGTTGTATGACCCAATTTATTTTAAGCATAGACTTATTAAATATTAAAAAAGCTGATTCTGAGTCGGAAATAATGTTTTTTCCTACTCAGACGCTATCTAATTTGGAATAATATTTATTACTGTCGATAAAAGCATACGATGAAGACTGGACAACACTAAGAGTAATGACATTTCATCTAGTCAGCAGAGGTAGCATTGTACAACAAAATGGTGCCATGATAGCAATTCACGACCAAGCAGAGCTACCTGATGGTAAAGGATGACAATAGTTGTTTGGTTGTCTTAGTAAGTTATCTGTACGATACTTTATCTGTGATTTCAAGTACAAAAAGAGCGCCCCAGAGCAAGAATTACCTGCGGGTGTCGTAAGAGTCAACTAAGGAATTGAAGTGTCACTGACCATTCTTTGATTGAAGATTGATTGGCAGCTGCGTCATCATAGAGGAGACATTACTGCGATTGCCAACCCGCTTATGATCATAGGAGTCATCTGAGTCACGCTGGTTTTATGCAAAATTATTCTACTTAAATTATACAAACATATATCGAGGGTTGCCTGGTGAAACCCGACAAGTCGAGCAAACGGTTTTTGAAATACGAACTATATGACACTTACGTGAGGTTGTCATTTCAATGAATAGTTAACTTGACTTATCGGGTTTCACCAGGCAACCCTCGTATGTAGTCTATGTTTGTAGGTGGCCCATTAAGGATAGGGCTTATTAACACCAAAAAAATGCGTATTTGCATCATCATCATCATATCAGCTGAATGACGTCCACTGCTGAACAAAGGCCTCCCCCAAAGATTGCCACAATGACCGGTCCTGTGCCACCCGCATCCAGCGGACCACCACCAGGTCATCAGACCACCTTGTAGGGGGCCCACCCAACTAGCAAAGAAGTCATATAAATCAAGAGTTATACGACCTTTAGCCATATAAGAGTTTTATAGTCGTTTTTAGTTAACCTGTTAGTCAAATAAACGTTATAAATCTGATAGTTTAGTCGTCCTACCAAATAGTCTAATTACTATGGTAAATAAACGTTTTTGCGACTTAATTATACAACAATCATGTAGAGGTTTTAAAGAAAACGTTTACTTAATGATGTTCAAAGTCGTATAAACGTTTTCGTCTTATAAAGGGTTTTGAAAAAACAGAACCGTCGTAATAAGGTCATTTTTACAACGTCTACATAATTTTATTGTTGTATAAGTGATATCTTAAAACCTTATCTCGACAGTTATATAGCGGTATTGAGGGTAACTTCAATATGACAAAAAGATATCAGCGGGACTGTTATCTACCTTTTATTCAACAGTTGGTTATATTAACATCAAACAAAAACTTTGAAAAACCTTTAGTTGTTGCCGAACCCGTTATATTCCTTTTATTGAACTATATGTTTTTAAATTGATTTTAAGTTACGGTTATAAAACATCATGCAATTTAAAGTCGATTTGAAATTAATATTATAAAACATCAGTCGCCATTTTGTGAGCATCACAGTACTATTTCAAAGAAAAAAACCATGGACGTTACATCGTGGAAACGGCACAAACGAAGTGGCGGACTAGTAATGGCGGCTTAGTAATGGCGGACAATTTGTAGTCGTTATAAAAACCTTTACTTAAGATAAAGTTATATTGTAGTCGTATAAGTATAAATCCATGACTTGTTCCAAAATGGCTAACTTTAACTATAATAAAATATGAAGAAATATTGTTATAAATTATAATTATTTCGAATATATTAAGAGCGCGACAGCAAAAAACTGTATATCATCATAAACTTTAACAGTAAAGTGACCTTCCCATACGAATTCAGCTCACGCTAAATGTGCAAACGCTCAATATATAGAACAATAATTTCCATTACAAAACTTATAAAATTACCTTTTATTATTTTTCCGTACACTTTTTGTCACACACACCAAGTTTTGCGCGTATCTAAAATAAATGTCAGGAGCAGTTTTATAAATGAAACTTAAAAATGTTTAGATGACTTAAAAGTCCGATAAGCAATGAGTAAGGATTACACTAAACCTTCTATAAAACAAAATGGTCAGTTATAAAACATTTATTTGATATTTAGGTCGCGTAAAGGTTTTTGTTGTACTCTTTATACAACGTTTTGGTCATTCCTTAATCGTTACAATACCTTTAATAAACGATTTAAGTCGCCATGCAAACCTTTATTTAACCTTTATCTCACCAATAAGTCTTATAATTTGCGCCACTTTCGCCTTTTATAACCGTTTACCTTACGTTTATATGACCAACCAAATAGGACTACAAGTTATATGCAAAACGTTGTCTCAACTTCTATATGACTATATTTTGCTAGTTGGGCACCCACGCTGCGCCTTCCGGTTTGTGCCACCGAGTGGTGGCACCTTCCCGCCCCAACGGCCGTCGGTTCTACACACAATGTGCTCGCCCACTGCCACTTCAGTTTAGCGATACGGAAAGCTATTTCGGTTACTTTGGTTCTACTGGATGGTCTCATTTTTAATCCGAACTCGCAGAGAGACTCCTAGCAATTAATAAATTCTCATAATTAAAAGCAATTGTCAAACCATTAAAAAAATCACTACCATACCATACCATGACCATAGGGCTGGCTCATTTCTTGGCCAGAGGTGAGGCATTGCCATCCAGCGAGGATAATATATGTAGCCAGTGTTAGGGAACATACCCATACTACGTGACCTGTTTAGGGGGGGGGGGGGGGTCCGTCCAAGGTCTGGTATCTTGTCACGTGTACTTTAAATTGGACTCACACGCCACCGTTTTTCCCGTCACTACAATTTTTAAAACTAAAAGTACAAATTCTACAATTAAAATTGACGATTCAACCTGCGCCTGCTCTCTCTCTCGCAGTACGCGTTTTCACGTTTTCAAAAAATACTACGTGAAAACTAGGGGGGGGGGGGGGGTTGTCTTGGCATATACTACGCTTGGTCACCAGGGGGAGGGGGGTCCAAAAACGCTTAGAAAACGGTCACGTAGTATGGGTATGTTCCCTCATGGGCACCACAGGGAAGCAACTTGGGGGATGTTGTAGTTTAAGTTATAGTTATTAGTATTTTAGTTTAAATAGGGACATGACGGCCTTTAAAATTGACCATCGTAATTGGGAGATGCTTGCGGGGAATCGATTGGATTGGCGAAAAAAGCATTGAGGACGGTTGGAAGTATTGCGATGGGTTCGGGTTCGCAACCTTAGCTGACAGAAGGGAAAAAAGGCACCTTGGGAGCATGTTACCATCAGACACACAGAATTAGATTTGGACAGAAGAAACAAGTTCATTCATTTGTATGGCGGCCGAGCGTGTCAGATTTTGTACTGAACTTGTTACTTGCCTATGATTTTAAATATGTCTCAGGCCCTTGAGTATTCATATTTTTTTGTGTTGTTGGAATTAATATTACTGAAGGAGGCATTAAATTAATGTTTTTGTTCACTTCAACTTACAAAATTTGACCCCCGAAAGCTGCAAGCTGCGATTAAAGACGGACAACTCAATAGATTTTATTGAGTTCATTTGACACGCTTAGTAGATACCTACGTTTGCTTGATCTATGGTATATAATTATGACATCTGTGATCAGACACGAACTTCCTCTGTCAGTCTTGTGGCAAAGTTTGCCGTTCTTGCATAGGTCTATTTAGCCACCAAAAGCGATGTCTTCAGGGCATTTACACCTGAAATCGTCTGAAATAGACTCAAAGGCCAGTAGTAACTAGTAGTTTGAATACTGTTTTGTGCTTTTTTTTCAAAAAGAAATTGTATTTAATAAAATATCAAACTAAATTGATCTTGTTGGAAATAAAAGAAAAGGCGAATGTATAAAGAAAAGCACTCTGTTCCATTAAAAGCTTAATTTCATCATATTAAAACCTGTCTTGAAAAGCTCTTTCAATAAGATTATTTTCAACTTTTTATTCGTAACGTAATAATTATCGTGAGACGTTTTTGTTGATTAAATGAAATAATGTTGTTGCGGTTTACCTAACTTCAAAAATGGGGGAGGTTCTCCATTCGACTGATTATATACGTTACTCGATCCGAGAATCGTGAATTTTTACTTATTCACTTTAACTTATTTTTAGACTTAGCGCATGATTATCGCCACGAGATAGACTATACATCTCTCTTTTATTCATATAATATGCTTTTGTCAGCCTCCTTAGCCTAGTTGGTAGTGACCCTACCTACGAAGCTGGAGCTTCCGGGTTCGAATCCCGGCGAGGGCATTATTTGTGTATTTATTTATCACAAATATTTGTTCCTTGGTCATGACCTTAAATACATACACAGCCATGGCTGTGTATGTATTTAAGTATCTACATGTATCTATCTTATTATGGGCATTTACCTCCTAATGCGTTTATACGCATAGTTAATAGGAGAGGTCTACGTCCAGCAGTGGACTATCATAGGCTGATGATGATGATGATGATGATGATGTATCTATCTATATATATATATATATCGTCGCCTGGTACGCACTTCACAAGCCTTAATTGAGCTTACCGTTGAGGTTGATTTGTGTAAGATGTCCCAAGATATTTATTTATTATTTATTTATATTTTAATATGGAGGGAAATTATATCGGAGGGGTGCTGACTTGCAGCGAATGTCAGTCACCTGAAGGTGCATTCAAACGAAACGAGCATTCGCTATTCTATCCCCCGCTCTGCGAAATCAATGAATCACGTTTTGTGTAACGATCAAATTTCGTAGAGTGGGAGATAGAATAGCGAATGCTCGTTTGGTCAGAATGCACCTTAAGAGCTCATCAACGACGCTCTCACCAACAGAGCGTTGCCGTGGCTGAAACCGGCTAGGATAAGATAATGATGAATATTAATATGATAATCATCGGTACAGTGCCACAAGGGCCAATCTTAGGTATAGGTTAGGTTAAGTAGGCAAAAGATCGCGTGGTCGGTCACCAACAAGATGGACAGATCAAGTAAAAGACTCGTCCTCGTCCAAGTTCTACTCGGTCGTAAGAAACGCTCAGGACAGAAAACGATGGAGACAGATCATTCGCTCCAGATGCAACCATGATGCTGACCACGATCCTCAGACCTGAGGGACCGACCAGAGAGAGAGAGGTTAAGTAGATTAGTTAGATTTAATCTATGTACATAAATTGTAGTTTTGAAAATAAATATACATAAAAAAATATGATAATTATAATAAATGCTATGATATATACAATTTTACTAATAATCAATTATTGATTATGTAAGCGAATAGTAAATGTTAGAATATGTAAAAGTTCTTAATGAAATAAAACGATACCAATATGTTTGCCTCTGTTTATTTTGAAATCAGTTCCTACTCGTATTATGTGTTTAACAAAATATAATTATTCGCATCATGAAGATAGTATTATCGTTGATACCTACCATAATATGTCGGTTAACCAAATAATATGTATGTTAATTAAACACCAAACCCAATAATTCTATCAATTTGGTCAATTACGATTCGTAATTAACAATATTAATGATTTATGTGTTAACATGTTAAATGAAATTAATCTGTCGCACTTAAAATTATATTCAGTCACGGAAATGAATTAATAATTATGGTTATAATAATAAAGTTACTGAATATGAAATCGGCGGAACTTGTAATATTTTATGGATGTCATTCACATAGATGTCATTTGGCAGTGAAAATACATTTGTCATCATCCCAACTCCTCCTGCGGGTGTCGTAAGAGTCGACTAAGGGATTGAAGTGTCACTGACCATTCTTTGGAGAGGCCTACGTCCAGCAGTGGACTATCATAGGCTGATGAAGAAGGGTCTAGTCAAGATGTCATTCTGTTATCATATAAGTACAATAAACGATAAGTAATTAAAAAATATTCGCACGAAAAGTCACGTGACCATTTCCATACTTTATTACGGCCACGTGACTTATCGCTTATCGTATAATATATATGTGTGCGGAATAACATTATCGCTAACCCTGCTGGATGCTTAGCCAAGTTGCCAATCGCTAACGCTTAGTAGCGTATCGTAGTTTTCCCTCTCTGTCACTCTTTCATATTAGTGTGACAAAGACAGGTAGCTGCTTTTCGTTTACGATTGACGATTAAGCGTCAGCGATTGGCAACTTGTCTAAGCACCCTGAAATCATAACTTAAAAAAATCCTTACTGACCTCATTTGGATTGATAATTCTGTAAATGAGTTTCATTATTTCAATGTATGTTATTCATTAACGATGGACGATTTTCAATAATATGAGTTACGTGAATTTCATTTTCATCCACGGCAGATTCGATAAAATATTGTTTTCGAAAGTTTCTGCTTCATTTGATTTCATAACTTTATTTTAATTTGCATTCTAATAACTGGTTTCTTTTGAAATTTTACTCATTATCAGATCACAGATGAATGATGCTGGTAACAATAAGTAATTTAACAATTTTCATAAATGGTCAAAGATAAATTGTGGTCATAAATTGACGCTCAAAGATAGTAAATGGTCAAAAAAATTATGAAAGGTATTTTTTTCTTTACAATTTGACTCGATCCCACAAATACGGGTATTTTTTTTTAAAGATTCATGTTTTAGTGTCATGTAACATAATGGGTGTGAATACGGCTGCTAAAGGTGCATTCAGACCAAACGAGCATTCGCTGTTCTATCTTCCACTCTACGAAATCAACGAATCACGTTTTGTGTAACGATCGAATTTCGTAGAGTAGGAGGTTAGAATAGCGAATGCTCGTTTGGTCTGAATGCACCTTAAGGCAGTGATCCTACCGCAAGCGAGTAAGCTTTGAGGTATCGGCTATAGAAACGACCAAAAGATAAGCGTTTCCATGTGAACAAAAGAGACACGGCGACATTTATAGATTCTAGCTAGCAATTCGAGGAGAAGTTTCATAATTTGCGAAATTTCTATAAAGAATGTTCTCGGCAATTTAAATTTAAATCTAAGGACCACCCTAGTACGGATGTGTGTGCTGCACACACATCTGGTGTGACTCAGCCTTAATTCCACTGTTCCCTGTTCGGAAACTGTCATTTCCCCAGATGTCATATATACCATAGATCAAGCAAACTTAGCGTGTCAAATGAACTCAGTGAAATCTACTGAGTTGTCTGTCCGTCTTGAATCGCAGCTTGCAGCTTTCGGGCGTCAAATTTTGTAAGTTGAAGTGAACAAAAACATTAATAATGCCTCCTTAAGTAATATTAATTGCAACAACACAAAAATATATGAGTTCTCAAGTGCCTGAGACATATTTAAAATCATAGGCAAGTAACAACTTCACTACAAAATCTGACACGCTCGGCCGCCATAGAAATGAATGAACTTGTTTCTTCTATCCAAATCTAATTCTGTGGTAATTTCAGTACCTTAATTAGCAAGCTACTACTAAGAACAAGAATATTACTATCTCTTTCCCAAAGGACTCAAAGCTGACCGCGCCACATAACGACATTTGCATGCAGCCGTGCATGTAATCGCATCTTGCAACCACGCAACCCACGGGAGTTCTCAGACTACCTTCTACACTTATTGCGATTCTGGCAAGCTATCTCTATTACACTGGCTAGCACTAAGTAAGAGCAAATGCGATAGCATACTACCATGTCCTTTTTGACAATAGACATTTGCTGATAAACACGCGAAAGAAAACTGTAATGGGAAGGTACGAAGGAATGTTATGAGTGATATTAGAATTGGTAAGATAAGAGACATGCAATTAGACGAGCGTGAAATTAATATGTAGTAAGAGTAACATTTCAAAATACTATAAATATTATCCGTTCCATGAAAGTAAGATAGATGGCAGCACAGTCTCTAGCCGATAGAAAAATAAAGTGTTGTAGTAAAAGTCACCCTATACTTTTTCATACAGACTCCGTAGTTTATTTTGTGGGTCGATTGCAAAAAAAATAGTAGATTACATGCCAAGGCCGTTTAAGTCATCATCATCATCACTACAGCCAAAAAAATGCCGCGGATGACTTGTAATTAATTGTATCATGTGATCCGGGGCTTTCCCATTTAACGGCCGAGGTGTGCATACAATTTTTCTGCTCAACTTAGTTTAGGGCAGCGGCCGGCAATGTACTGTTTGCCAGCCGGAGGGCAGAAAAAATAATCAAAGGCCTTTATTGAAAACAAAATTTAACGCAATTTGCATCATAATGATTTCGTTGGCACCAATGTTCCGCTGTCTATACGATCGTACATTACGATACAAGTGCCAAAACATAAAGTTCAAAACTAGTGGAGATAAATTAAGACAGTAATGTATCAAGTATCAGACATCAGGTCCTCCACAAAGTCCAATGACCAGAACCGGTCATCGTGGCAATCTTTGGGGAGGCCTATTGTAAGGAAATTAGCCCGGTACAACACTAGCGGTAGCACCGGCATGTCACTTCACTACGGCGTCGGGCGAGCTGTCAAGGGACGTTACACGGATATGGCGCGTCGCGGTTACTCTATCTTAAAATTACTGTGTGATTGCCTAGTTAACCATTTAATAAATTATGTATTAGTGATGAAGCGGTGTTTTTACCCTAACAGCTTCAGAAGTGAGATATTATCATACGCCTACTAAAGTTTAATTGACCAAAATGGGTACAATCTATTCCGCTGGTATCGGAGTCCCATTGTTGTGATTGAAATACTTGGATTCACCTGATTCTAATGAGTGAATGCACCAATTCTACTAAATGCATTATTGCTATAGTATTAATAATAAACGACGCAATCATACAAAGTACTTCGCGTAAAGGTAACCGGTAACTTCGTCGTCATGGTAACTTATCGTGGTAGGTCTGTGGCTAATGTGAATTCATCTCTTAACAGAGTTCCTAAATATTACGCACGGTAAGCTTGTTACAAAGAGGCAGATAAGAAATATAAAAAAAAACCGGTGCGCGATGCACAGGTTGAAGATAATCTTAAAAGGGTGCCTCGGTTGTGTGGTGTGTGTTTTGATATGTTTTCAGATTTATAGTAAGCACTAAATATTACATTTATGTGGACCAAGAACAAACTACAAGTTAATGGTACCTACTAGTATACCATAGTATACCCAGAGCTGCAACAGTGCTGCATAAGGCATAACACAATCAAAGCAATGTACCATGGAATAACAGGTGGATTGTTGTATGATACATAAATGTTGGAACTTAGTAATCCCATTATTTAGTTGGATTTAATTAATTGAAGTCCCAAGGTAAGAGCCGAATAAAAAAAAAAGTGTACATTTAACGGTGAGTCTTAACTTATTTTAATATATGTCAAGTTTAGTATCATATTGACAGATTGTTCACCATTTTTCCTGAATAAGTTCCTTGTTTACATGAAGAGAAAGAGTGGAAACTGTATAGAATAATTTTGACAGTTTCATACTAATAGTACTGTTCAGTATGTATGGACAAGTGTATTGCATTGATTTGGTTTGTGAGTTTTATCTTAGGTACATTTCAATTATTATTTACCTATGAATGTGGAATACTATGAAAGCCAAGCCGTTCAATTAGGAACAGGCCAACTATAGTCTGTGATACTTAAATAACTTAGAAGATATTTTAGTAACATGGTATCATCTTCTACATCTTTGTGGAATGTACAAAGTGAACAACATTCATAATTTGTTACAACCTATGCCATGTTCATTCACAAGAATTTGATGAAATGATCATACTCTCTCTCATCTTTTTAGTAATTATCATAATACTTCATACCTAATGATATGAAATAAGCATAAACATGCTATGCTTGTTATTCTTAATATGTGACCATATATTAGTCAGTACAGGTTATGAACTGTGCATTCTATTTGTGTACAGTCTACTACAAAAATAGGTCTTCACCTTAAGAACTCATTAATTTGTCAATATGGTGTATAGCTTCCCACTACACCTACATGCAATATTAACATTGAAGTCAACAAAATGGTAATAACTCTTTTAATATGAAATTCTACCATTTTGCAATAAGTACACTCGTGCACATATAAGACATTGAATTCCTATTAATTGTTGTTTCTAGTATGGGAAAATACTTATTTGGATTTTAAACATACAAGTACCTATTACAAGTAGGACTTAATGTAAGGCGTGAAATATGAATGCCTGATTCAGGCATCTAATGCAAATGTTTAGTATACCTACTACAAAGTCATCACCATTATCAGCTTTGTTATACAGAGATTGATGCAATGAATACTTTGGTTAGACATTGTCATGCAACGGTACAACAGTGACATGCCTTCTTGGCTCATCAAGTCATCCGCTATCTGGTTTTAACCTTATATTTCAGATGCATGTTTTCGAACAGCTACTTAAATAAACTTAGATTATCTTGAACTTTCAAGTCTTTCACAGAAGTGTCTGAGGTATTATACTGCTACATCACTTACAATGAAATGGATAAAATGATATCAATAATATTTACTTATCTAAGATTTGGGTAAGTGCAGTTGGCATATTGACTTATGGGGTTTTTGTTTCACATTGGAAGTTGAAAAATGATCTGTTGGAAGAATGCATAACCTACAAGGTAAATTGCTTATTTAAAATGTTTAATGATTCTAACCTATTCACTGTTATTCATCATCATCATAATGATTAAAGTTGCCAGTTACATGAGAAGTTCAGTTGAGGCCACTTCATTATTTAACAATTTAATATTCATTTCACCCTCAAGGTATAACTGATATGTATTACAATTATGCAAGACGCATCATGAACAATACATTTATGTATATGACAATTGCACACAATAAATGTGTTCAGTGCTTTATAATTTGTCCAGTTACAGAGATGCTGTGTTGGGTATGATACATTTGTGCAGTACATATAGTTTCTTTAAATACATGGGAACCTCAATAATACGAACCCTCAATGTGGCAAACCTTGATAAATGGTAATACTATTTAAATTTATATCTATTGAATCAACAAAACATATTTAAGGAATTTTTGCAATGTGCTTACCTTTTATGGAGCTGCTTGGAATTGAACAGCAAAGTTCCATATGATTATTATCATGGGACTTATGGACTGGTGTTATTGTTATATACCATTTTATGAACTTGTGTCTCTTACAGAATATAGTTACTGAAATGTTGTGGTTTACATAGCAAATCCTGTTTCTTATAAAGTACACTACGATGATATGATGACATGCAGAGAATTCTTTTCACAGGTTTAATTATTGAATCCAGCATGTACCTATATGAATGCTCTTAGTGTACAATGTTCACTATGAAATGATGATGTTCAAGAATTCTCAGATTAAGAACTGAGTTAATTGGAAGAGGTGATTCTTGCCTTGTGGTTTAATGATAATGACTCAATCTTTTGCAGGTTTGATGAATTTTGTCTAATGAAAAATACTTTGGTTATACAGCGTTATATGACCATTCATGATAGTATATTCATGCTGGGCAGCAGCGTCATCATAGTGGACTGGGATAGGCTGATGATATGACATATTACAGTGTTCACTATAAAAGGAATATGTTCACAAATACTCAGATTGGTACCTGAGTTAATGAAACAACGTCCATCCTAATTTATAGTTTGGTGCTGATGTTGCCCACTATTATAAATTTAAAAGTGTGTCTTTTATCGTTTTCTGAATGGCTCATTATTACATTATTTACACCTGCTATTTCTCCATAAATCGGAAGGGAGACATCCAAACTTATGAGTTACTTTAACATTGTCGTTATGGCAGTTGATTATTTGCTCCTAACTTAAGTGCTAGGTGGTGTATGAGTTCGGAGTTATGTTATCCGTTGATATTATTACGAAAGAGTCTTGCTATCATTCAAATAAGATCTCAATTCTAGTTATTCACTTGCTCCTTGGTTGAGACCTAGGCTGCCTGTGAAATCAAATGACATTGTAATTGCCCGTAAGGTTACTCCTCGATTAAGAACTTGGTGGTGTTACGGTGTATGAGATCTCGTTTATATTTTGTTGCCAACTATTGTTACTTAACTATTAATTGTGATCTGATTCTTTAGTCATATAAAACATCTGGGCTGGCGCCTCCATGGCGGTCCTAGATAATACGTTTGGGCTGGCGCCTCCTTGGCGGTCCTAGGTAATACATTTGGACTGGCGCCTCCATGGCGGTCCTAGATAATACGTTTGGACTGGCGCCTCCATGGCGTTCCTAGATAATACATGTGGGCTGGCGCCTCCATGGCGGTCCTAGATAATACATGTGGGCTGGCGCCTCCATGGCGGTCCTAGATAATACATGTGGGCTGGCGCCTCCATGGCGGGTCCTGGATAATACATGTGGACTGACGCCTTAGTGGCGGTCCTGGATAATACATGTGGACTGGCGCCCCAGTGGCGGTCCTGGATAATACATGTGGACTGGCGCCCCAGTGGCGGTCCTGGATAATACATGTGGACTGGCGCCCCAGTGGTGGTCCTGGATAATACATGTGGACTGGCGCCCCAGTGGCGGTCCTGGATAATACATGTGGACTGGCGCCCCAGTGGCGGTCCTAGATAATACATGTGGGCTGGCGCCCCAGTGGTGGTCCTGGATAATACATGTGGGCTGGCGCCTCAGTGGCGGTCCTGGATAAAACATTTGGGCTGGCGCCGAGAGGCGGTCTATATCAAATACTGGTTCCATTGCGATCTGGCAGTTAATTCATATGTTTTATGACCTTATATCGTGTTGTTTTAACCTCATTCCTTAGCAGGGCAAGCCTGGAAACGGGCGTCTATTTGTCTAGCTGAGTATATGTAAGGTGCACGCAGCGGGTCTTACGCATTGCTGCCGGAACGCGTCAGTTGACGAATTCACCGCACTGGCAGACTTCGCCGTAACCCAGGCGCGGGAGCGGCTATGTACGCGCTTCTGCGCGAGTCATCGGTGACTAGTACGGACACAAGCAGTCATCCCAAGGCGCTCTACGTCGCCGGATACAACTGTGAGCTTGTTCCATTACTTTATTGGCATTATAACATTCATCATTCGAGGAATGTGTACATCAGTAATTGTGTGATTATTCAAAAATCAATGATATCATGTTACTCGTAAGTCTGTCTGTACTGTGTATAATCAAACAAATTCGCAATTAGCCAGCGAACACTTGACTGATTTCATGATGTTACATTTATTTTATTAATGTCATTAATCCTTTAAAAAATGCTACTAGATGGCGCTGTCCTAAGTGCATAATAGTCTCATACATAATGGCGATATATTTACAAGTTCAATGTCAAAAAAAAAAAGAAAAAGAGTTTTCATTAATTGCACATCATGCAAGTAAATGATATCGCTTTAATCTTGGAATCGCTCAATGAAAGTATTAAAATTTGTATACTGACTATACTAAAGATTTAAAAAAAAAGGGGGTTGACCTGGTTCTTGCCACTCCACATTAGCACAATTATAATAAGCCCAGTTGATAAAAGGTACATCGTCATTTGAACATATCTTGTCTGTCTGTCCATGTTACGCTTGACACTGACGAAATCGACGAATCGGTTCGTGGACGACGGAACGTCGCACATGTTATAGATTCATGGCATTCAAGACCTGTGTATGCGTTACGCTTAAAATGCATTTGTTCAATTCGCAGTGTATTGAACCTATGAGACTTCAGTCACACAATTTGGGTGCTGGGGCTGTGAAAGTTAGCGGCCTACGGTGAGCTTCTGTGAAGACCTGAAGAATTGACCTTCGGGCCGAAGGTGTGGTCAGTGAATGGCCGAACTGTAAGGAAATTAGCCCGGTACAACACTAGCGGTAGCACCGGCATGTCACTTCACTACGGCGTCGGGCGAGCTGTCAAGGGACGTTACACGGATATGGCGCGTCGCGGTTACTCTATCTTAAAATTACTGTGTGATTGCCTAGTTAACCATTTAATAAATTATGTATTAGTGATGAAGCGGTGTTTTTACCCTAACACTATGTTCAGTAATACACGTCTTTCGGCTGATACAATGTTGATGACGTGTACCGTAGATACGTTTTTCAGTACTTCAAAAGTTTCGATCTGACATAAAATTAACCACTTCTCGCACTAGTGCGTAAAAAACACCATATGTACTGAATTAGTACATTTCGATGCAAATGAAAAAAAAAAATTTTTGACGAAGGTGAAAGTTGGAGCCCGAGTGAAACGAGGGCGACAATCACCCGAGTTAAAAATAAGTTTTTTCATCACACCTGTTCGGTAAGTGCGCCAATACGCTGCGGTGATGCGCGCCGTAGATGCGTCATTACGTCCTAGTAGGCCGTTAAGGATTTTCATACAACATTACGTCGCACTAGCGCGGTCCGGCGCACGCCGCGCGCCGCGCCGAGATTTCTTTTATGAAAATGATGAAATTAAGTCATCCCTGATTTAGACCATTTTAGAGTAGTTTTGTTTTGTGAAAATATATTGTTTTATTTACTTTTTTGCATCACAGGAGTGATGAAAAACATTGTGTGTACCACGGGCGGTACAAGAATTATGAACTCGTGTGAAGTACACACTCGTTCGCAAATTCTTACTTACCGCCCTAAATACACAATGCACTATTACACGTGCATCGAACGACTTTTTTCATAACAAGTGCCTTAAAGAGAGAAATTTACGCACGACAGGCGTGCGCAAAGTTTACTTTTCCGCACTAGGAAAAAGTTATTTATGATACTAATTAGTACGGTCAAATCGTACATAATTTTACCCTAAACTCGCAAATCAAGTAGTATCGCT
>JALPQI010021819.1:0-19189 GCA_025490895.1 Thaumatotibia leucotreta
TGAAACATGAAATTGTGACACTATGTCTTGACATTCAGCCACAGAAAAAAAAAATCTAAGAACTAATGTCTATACCATCAGGTAAAAGGATACCTCAAACAGATTAAAAAAGAAAGTTAGGCGCGAATATATTTTTTAATGTTGTACGATACTGTACTATTGGTTTATTTACAAATCAAATAGCATGGTTCGGCGAAATCAGTTCGTTTTATTTCGTGGCAAGTTTGAGAAAAGCACTATACAAATCTCGGCGAGAAACAGGGTAACAGGCCGCGTATTCCTATCTGGCCTCAATTCCTTCGGCCAGATATATCTGCTTGGCCTGTAACCCTTCGTTTCCCGTCCTCTATAGTAATATACTATTATTTTTCTAAATTTCTTACAGGTCCAAATAAATGAAGAGAATGAGAGTAATTAGCCCAGTAAAAAAGGGACGCGTTTTCATTAACTGCCTGATTACTTACTTGCACAACATCACTTATAAAGATCAATGTAGTCAAGTGTTCATTGAGAATCCCGTGTTCAGCTCTGCCGTTACTTAAATGCGGCTATTGTCGTCTTTATTACAAGATTAATAAAGTTTAAAATGTATGGAACTAAACCGTATTCGCCAAATGAAAGCAACATAGCAATTTATAACACAACTCGTCAGCGTAAGCTTTACTTGTATCCATGGTATCACGACGCAAAGACCGGGGTCTGTTTATTCCACCATTAGTGGAAGTCTCTTTTTGACGACATTAATTAGATAAGGACTTCCGCTTGTATTACAAGTTACAAGCTTTTGATAAACATGCCCCAGGCTATTTTCACACAGTGAAAAAACGTCGTAAATTATCAGTGATTACAAATAGTCATATTTTCAAAGTGTACTTTGATAGTGAACCAAACGGCCTTATGTAGAAAGTTCATATTACTTAACTTCATTATTTGTCTTATGTCCTATTGCAAGCAAATATCAAAGAGGCTACCCTCTTCTAAGCAGATTGTTATATTTTTATACACCCACATATAGGAAATTAGGTAAAATGATATTGTTACTAAAACATAATTAAAAGAAGAAGAAGCTGATTTAAAATAAGTGTAATAAATTAACAGAAAGTTATAGTAAGTTTTTAAATATACACAAATTAATTTCGAAATATCGTTTTGAAAACTGAAATGGATCCGCCTTGTAAACCACAGAAGCAGTTTCATGGTGAGTAGACGCACCCACATTGTGCTTTTTAATTATTTTCACATTACTTTGATAGTCTTCTTGTTTAATTTTAATTATAATTTATAATTTCATCATATGATTACATAACTACATTTTGAGAGAACTTAAAAACGTACCTACTAAATACTACAACTTAATAAATATTATAAAAATCAATTTATAGATTACATATGCCCTAGGTCACCTTAATAAATATTATTTTGTTATATTAGGTCGTAAAATGATTTACAGCTATAATTCAGGTCAGTTTGTATATTTATAATAATGTATCTCGTAGGTAACATGTATATTATTGTGTGTGCTATATAGTTGAGTAGGTATGGCAAGAAGTGTCCATATTTACAAGACCATTTATTTAGGTATTAATCTCGATTTAATGTGACATTTTTAAATATTTTTTTTTTGCATTCGATTTTCAATTAGACCACACACGCTTACAGAAATTGTGGTTGTTATTTTAAGAGGCTTATTATTGAACAATTACCACATAGAAGGTTTTACACTTGTAAATATTACGTTTATAATTAATTAAAAAAACATTAAATAAGCAGCTTACAATATATACCTACATATGGTAGTTATAATATTATTATAACTACCATCTAGTACAATTTATGTACCTACCTGTTTTACAAATTACAATGCATACAGATGCTATAGTTTTCTCGGGAAGTCGTTATACGATCGTGTACCTACATCGATGGACATAAATAATAAATATGAAAAAAATAAGTGATAGGTAATGATTTCCGTTTTTTTATTTTGGCCACTGAACACTAAAAATTTACTGAAAACTATTTTTACCGTTACTACCTAAGGATGCACCTAGTACTTCACTAGATTCTCATGGGAGGTATTCAGAGTTGGGCAAAAAGTAATATGATTACTTCTCTATATTACATTTGTATGTGTAGTTTGTAATATATATTACAAAGTACTCATAAAAAAGTAATCGGAAGGAGTAATCATATTACTTTTTGCCCAACACTGGGGGTATTACCAGTTATGTTTTACCTACTGACAAGGCATAATAATTACCTATTATCGAAATTACTCGAGAACGTAGAACGTACGTCAATTAATTGATGTTACATAATTAATTAAAATACGTATTCCACCTATAGGAAACACAATCGACAGATATATTTACAATTCATACTTCCATCAAAAAGTGCCATTTAATTGCAGGTCTTAACACATGTCTATTAGTTTCAAAGTGCAACATGACAGCAGTCCACGATTAAAATAAACCTTACCATCTCGTCGCATTTGCCAAATGCAATCGAACGACATCGCTTCTCTGTGATTTTTTACTTTTTAATTGTAGCTAAATAAAACAATTATAAGAAATTTAATTTTATCAACATCAATGTGAACTGCAATCGCGTGAACTTGTAATAATTTAAAATAGTTTAGATTCAAGGAATAAAGCCGTATGAGTGTAACCACACAAGATATTACTCTTATAGTTAACGCAAAACACCTAATAAGAAAGCGCGCGCATATACTCGTATTTCAATTTGCATTGTCCCTCATGATTTAAAACTGTTTTTCGTCTTGTTTGTGTCAATATCAGTGATTTGTACTTAACCAATATTTGCTTAAATTTACTTGTGTTCGAAGTAATCTACAACTACCAAAATTAAACAACTAAAGGGTAAGTTTGTAATATGTAATTGTAATTAATTAGGTAGACACAGCACCAATAGGTAGTTAATACTTATATTGGTTTACAATAATTATTCGCACATAGACCATGATATATATATTTTCTACTTAATATGTTGCCATTAATTATAATATGGTGCCGTGTGGTGACGGCAGTAAGAATACACTTGTAATCACCCCAACTCCTCCTGCGGGTGTCGTAAGAGTCGACTAAGAGATTGAAGTGTTACTGACCATTATTTGATAAAAGATTGATGATGGGCAGTAGCGTCATCATATACGTAGTGGACACATTACTGCGATCGCCAATCCGCTTGCCCAGCGTGGCAATTATGGGCATTTACCTCCTAATGCGTCTATACGCATAGTTAATAGGAGAGGCCTACGTCCAGCAGTGGACTATCATAGGCTGATGATGATGTTGTCATTTACATAAGTATTAGTAATATTATTATTATAGAAGAACGCATAAGAGGATTGAAAAAATATCCCTCACAACGGTACTCGAGCTTTAAATTTACTACTGAAAAAAAAATTAGGATTTAAGTAAATAAAAAACATCAACCACACTTTACGTGTAGAGAAGGTAACAAAAAAAAACGATAGTATCTATTTACTTATTGTATTATTATCAGTTATAAATATGATATTTTGATAGATGGTGCCTTTTTTAGGCTCTAGTGCGAGAAGTGTGTCATTTTACGTCAGGTCCAAAACTTCGGAGGGCCATCTGCACAAAAAAACGTCGTACGAGACACGTGCAAAAACTCGTGTCGATTTAAAACATTCCCTATCGGTCGTGTTTTAAAACATCGCCACTAGTTTCGAATTTCATGTTTTTCGCACTTGTGTCGTAATGTACTATTTTTTTCGGTTTTGCGAGGATTACTTATGAAATTAAACTATGAAATACGGATAAACTCGCGTATATTAATTAACTTTAACTTCATTCCGAGGTTTCGAACGCAAAGCACGACCGAAGGGAGTGCTTTACATCGACACGAGTTACGAATTTCGTTTTCGCACGTGTATCGACGACGTTTTTCAGTACGTGTGGCCCTCCGAAGATTTCGACTTGACGTGAAATGGACCACTTCTCGCAATAGAACGTAAAAAAAGGGTCACCTGTACTGAAAATAAAGACCACAGATGCACAGTTATGGCTGTTGATTGGTTGCTGTTTGTACCTATTAACTCTGAAACAAGCGAAATTCGGAAAAGTTTATTGGACATTGAAGTCTTATAATATGATCACTGTTATAAATGTACCTACCTATCACATGTCATGTTCTACGAGATATATCACAAAAATTGATTTAAAAAATTACAATTATTTTTCGCATAGCAACATACTGTACCTACATATGAAAGTAACTTTATATTAAGATATTATAAGTATGTATTATGTTTCGAGAATTATATATACATATACAGGGTGAAATCAAATTGGTAATACAAAATAATATTTTCTGGATCTATTCGTGATTACGATCAACTTTTACTATGGGACCTATATCGAATTTGGCAGAAAAAAATGTGTTAATTCTGGTATCGAGGTCATTAATATGTATACAAATTTGTAAGGAATCAGTATGGATAAATGGATACATATTAATGAATTATAGCAAAAGTTGGTTTCATAATTTGTATGGAGATATTATTTTGAAGTGATGTTTTCGAAGATGGTTCCATAGTAAAAGTTGGCTGTAGTCATGAGTAGATTCAGAAAATATTATTTTGTATCATCAATTTGATTTCACCCAGTATGGAAATTCGTATAAAGAGTACCTACTCATATATATTATGTGGCATTTGTCGGTAATATAGAATCGTATTTAGTACGAACAGCACTTGGCAATTATCCCTGTAACATTTTTTGGCTTAATGCAAAACCAAAAATAAATGTTTTTAAAAATAATGTGTACCTAATGTACATAAAGGTTTTAATAACGAAAATTGTAAAATAGAAGGTGGCTAAAAGACTACATTAGTTACCTTGCTAGTGAGCTTTTAGGACGTAGAATAAACCGCCTAGGGGATTGTTTTTTTATTGTTTTGTTTATTTTTTTATATTACTTTACCTCTATTAAAGACTTTAGATAGCACGTTATCTACGATAGATACATACCAGCCTTCACGATGTGAACTAGATATTGTTATAAGGCATTGACGGTGCGACCCAGTGATTTGGAAAATAGCGAAGCATCGGGTCAGTTTAGATCTGATACAAGGCAAAACTGTGAATGATGAAATAGGCATACATACCAGCATGGATAGTATTATTATTTATCATATCTGAGTTAGTACAAAGTAAGAAATAATTAGATCTTTCAGGAGTTTCATCAAGTTTACCTTTGTGCAAATGTACTCCTCGTACTATTAGATAATTTAACGACGGAACCCTGCACTAAGCATGGGCCGATATGATTTAATAGTTTTTTTTTAAATTATTTGAGTATACAAGTAATGTTAAATATAGAGAAAAAACACTCGGTGGCTATCTGCTACAGTAGTTTTACACAATTAAAAAAAAGTTTTTTAAAATTCATTTTAGCCTACCCAATACGCCTTAAAATTTGAGATATTTTTTAGGGTTCCATGGTAAACGTTTTCTTATAGTTTTACCATGTCCGTCTGTCCGCCTAATTTTTGATCCCTGTGTCCGAAAAATTAAAAATCATGAAAACCAATTAGGTTTATACGAGTAGAATTGAACATAATCGGCCCAGCTGCAGCCGTTTTCGACCAACTATGGAACCCTACACTGAGCATGGCATGACATGCTCTTGGCCGGATTTCCTAATTCTTGTAGATTATTACGTACGTAGTTTATATAAATCTTCAAAAACACACAACAACAAACACACTCATAATATTGCTCAAATATCTTGTTAAAAACACATAATTTAGTAGACAATAATAATTCCAAAGATCAATGATCGAAATAACGACAATTCGCGACGCTGTCTTGCATGTTCATTGCAACTAAATATAGATGCACGTGCACATGCACACTGTATTTTTAGTTAACATTTTTATTTTTCATGTTAAACACAGACCATTATGATATTCATGATCTTGTTTACATACAAAATGTTACTCAAACGTGTGGTTTATTTGTCGATTCGGTGTTTTCAGAGAAGACAAACCCCCCTGATTAAAAAATTTCAACGTGGCTGTTATCCAAATAGTTCGAAATACCATTTTAGTCTCCTACTTTTTGCTAATCAGATAATGGATATGCCCTTAAATGAATCGTCACTAATTTTGTGACAGTCAAGGTCAAATAATCCAAAGTTGTAGATACTCGTTCAAGCAAAGTGCAAATATACCTACATAACTCCATTATTATTACTACTATAAGATTTTAGATTTATGTATTTTTCTGACTGGCACTGATCAAAAATGATTAAGTATTTGTAAGAAACTAGTATTACCTTAATTTTTAAACGTACCTAAGTAGCTAATTTATGTACCTACATACGTGTGTGCCATTCCTAAGACAGGTATTTTTAAAACTATTATCAACTGTTAAAATACCTAGAAGTGCAAAAAAAGAGTTTTAATCAATATAGGGAGCATTCCACGAAAAAGTCCACCGATGTTCCGTACGAACACGGTTTTTCTCAAAATTGTGGGTTTATCGAAGTTCTCTTTCGTCAAAGAGTCAAAAATTGCTAAAAAATATATAATATAATTACTAATAACTAGGAAGAAAACTCAAATTATCGAAATATACACGCGTTTGTACGGGACAGCCCATGGAATGCTCCATTAGGGTGTTTTCTGTGTCACTAATAACCTCGCACACACCGTATACATATACCGGGTGTCCCAAGATTATGGGACACAAAGGGAAAATACTCAAAAAAAAGACTGTTTAGGTTAAAAGATTATGACAAGTAGCCATTTTTAGAGGTATGAACGGCAACACATAATTTTATTGCAATTTTAATTATTAATGTTAGTCATTTTTGTTTTCGTTTCTTCTGAGATACTATATGTTTCTATAGAAGAATGATTTCTTTAGGTGCATGGTCTCCATTGACGGCATAAAAACAGGAGATGTTTATTTTTATATTTGAGTGGGTTCGATTCCCAGACGAGGTAAGTAATATTTAGAAATTTTGTGAAAGCTGAATTATTAACTTTAAAAAATAACACCAAGTATTTTTTCAGCAAAATACCATATGTACGATATTAAGGTACTTTCCTTTCATGTCCCATACTTTAAGGACGCCCTGTGTAAGTCATACTGAAAAACTTTTAATACGAGACCAAGGTCAAATTCCCGGAAAAATAATCACTATGTCATGCAAAATATCAAGATCACGGTACCAATTTGTATGAGAAAGTGAGGGTAACCAAAAAAATAAAATTATCGTGATCATAATATGATTTGTTATCATACCAGATCTTTTTTGTGACCGATGTTTTTCTTTTTCATAATATTTCTGGGTGTAAATGCTAAAAACGAACTATATTTAATTATCGTTAGCACATTTTTCTGCTGCATGATACGAGGTTTTCAAAGTAACGTTATTGTTTGTAGCTTTCGAAATGCGCACTTGATTTTTTTCTCCACAATTTTAATGGTTGGGTATCTCAGATCTCAGGCTACCAAATCCACTGTAAAATTATTAAAAAAAAGACTTATATGATGACGATAATAACAAAGGTAATATCAAGGGCCAATTTGAGATATAGTTAGGGTAGATTTTTTTAGTTATATTTAATGTATGTACAAAATTGTAAGTACAGGTTTGTAAATAAACATTTTTTTCTGACAAGTGCGGAAAAGTAAACTTTGCGTACGCTTCGCGTGCGTAAATTTATCTTTTTAAAGGCACTTGTTATGAAAAAAGTCGTTCAAAACACGTGTAAAAACTTTTTAACTCGGGTGATTGTCGCTCTCGTTTCACTTCTGCTCTAACTTTCACCCTCGTCGAAAAAAAAATTTTTGCACATGTATAGAAAAATGGAAAAACCTTAAATAAAATTAAACTACCTATACAAATGTAACAGTTACGTATGATAAAGAGATTGTGGAAAACGAATGAAAAAATATTACTGTGCATTTTCTGTATTATATAGAAAATCGGTAACATATCAATTAGATTATAATTATTGTGAGTCGCAAAAGTCATTATTAGCAATCAAAATGTAATTATTCGGTCGTCATATTCATATTTACAAACATTGTTTACTAACTTGACACATATTTTATCGACTAACACAATGCGCATGTGTAAACCAATTTCTTTATTTTAGTTTAATAGGTTGGAATAATCTTTCTCAATCTATATCTACGTAAATATAGTCCAGAACGGAAAACATAATCCCACAATTTAATAATCTATTTATAGAAGTTTAATACTACTAAGTGAACGGCAAGAATCGATGCCTGCGCGCGCAGTTAACATGGCTTCCTTATATCAAACTGAACTACAATCGATCGTCATGTTACATGTACATTGCTGAGTATCTTACTGTTATTGTAACTATTTATAGGATGTAAACCAGTAATGTAAAGCATTTTACTTCACTTTCACGCTGCCTAAGGAAGGAAGGAAGTATCAAAGTAGCGAGTGATCTAACCGTTTCAGCACATACCGAGTTCAGTCATCCGAAGTGCAGTGTAGGGATGGCATTGCAGTGAAAATTAAGATACAGACTATTTAATAGGGAACCATTTATTGAAATCAATTAAAAATCAGTGAAAAGTAGCAGTTTTATTCATGAAAACTAAATCTCACACGTGACAAACATGCCAAGTGTTTAGTAAAAAAGTGCATAAACATAATAAAACCTATGTGACCGGTGCACTTCAGTCCGATCTTAAAAAATAGGTTATTAGGAAAAGGGGCGTGTGAACGAAACCAGATCGTTAGATCTGGGCTGCAGGGTCCTATTTTGCCTGTGATGGAGAAAGGTGAACGATTTTCAGAGTATCTGTTCGCGAAGATGGGGCCAGGGGACCGAGGGCCGAAGACCACGGAGGACCGGGCGGCGCCGGTCGACCCCACCGGTATTAAGAAGTGGTTCATGGACAATACCATGCTGGTTGTGACTCTGATTGGGGTCTTGACAGGCATTGCTATTGGTAAGTCAAATAAATGTTAATTCATTTTTTAAATATGATTTCATTTTCACACACTTTTGTTAACAAATCGGGACTTGATAAATATTCTCCAGGACCGCGAATTCAATACGGAAACGGATGTAACTTTCTATACAAATGTACGAGTATATATACGCGAATTAAGACCCTTTTTTAATATGTTTCCACAACAACTCGTTTAGTAATTTATCTATATGCATTAAAAGATAGAAATCTAACTAATCCTTTTCGAAAGTTTTATATTTTTAACAGCTGCCTAGACACTACAAAATATTTATATAAAAGGAGATAACAAGTATATAAACTTTATATATACTTACATAAATGAACACTGAAATCCGAACGTAATTATAGTTCGAAAAAATAGTAGGTACTTAATCATTACTCGAAGTGTTGAAAGTTCCATTAATCGATTGACGACAAGTTAAGTGCTTGTTCTGTTGTTGACACATAATTGTGAATTAGAACTCTTCGACTTAACTGACCTATTCTCGAACAAGTTGATTAATTAAAAAAAACGAATACGCCTAGTTTAATTCAAACTCGATATAAACAATAGGACATAGGTGGGTGGGTAGGCTTTTTGGTGCGAGTATGTTTGTCTGTTCGTAGGTACCTTTAATAAGTGTAAGTTTCAATATTCCTGCATCCCATAATAAAAGACACTACTCGTAATTTATTGTCATTGCGACATTTACTCGTAATTTAGGACTGTTTTTGATATTCTAATTGAATGTGTTTGTATAAATATAACCGACATATTTTCGGCAGTTGGACATTACAGGTCCGGAAATTGTGTCATAAAGCTACAATGTATGCTCATACCTATATATAATACGTGTAAACATACACTAAAATATGACTTTAATTAAATGCCTATCTGGACCCTCATAGATTACGTAAGCGTATTTGAATTCGTAATGTATTCATGACCTAGGCCTTCGAAGATAGTAGCTGATTTGAATTAGGAATCGCGTGACTGACCTTGACTTCACTCCCCAGAAAACAAGCGCCTGGCACATGCTGACTCGGCCAAATTGATTCAGCTCATATAGTACATAATTAACTTAAATCATGATAAAAATAGATTTGGTAACGTACATTATTACCTATTAATTAGTATATTATTTTTATGATTGCGCTTAATTTAATCCTTCGTTTGTGTTTGATAAGAATCCGTACAACAGGTATTGAACGAAATCAAATCAGATCATAATTTCAATTTAAAATCCAGTGTACTGATCCTTGAAGTAGAGTTAATATCATTCTCAGTGACGAGCCAGGAATTAAATTATGTTTGACTACCACATTTATATAGCCATTGCCAATAAAACCATCCTTACTTTTAGGTTTCGGCTTGCGTCCATACAACCTCGGTCCAGACGCTTTAATGATCATATCCTACCCCGGCGAGCTCTTCATGCGGCTGTTGAAGTTGATGATTCTGCCTCTGATCATAGCTAGCTTGATCGCTGGATCTGCGAGTCTGAATGCCAAGATGAGCGGAAAGATTGCTGTTCGGACACTGCTCTACTTCATACTTACATCCATGTTTAACGCTTTCTTGGGGATAATTCTTGCAACGATGATACATCCTGGAAAACCGGAGCTGCGGGAAGATTTTGTGATGGCGGTTGAAACTAAAAGAGACCACAGTATCCTTGACAGCCTTCTGGATATTGGTCGGTGAGTTCATTTACAAATCATGGACTAAGTGCAAGGTAAAGAGTTTGTAGGATCGTTAAGATTTCCCAGCTTTTTTGCATAAGTATAATTTTTAATACTCCCTTTTTAGTGCGATTTAAAAATGTATCTGATTGCCAGAATAGCTGATGCATTGACGCATTTCTGCATGTGACGCGTGGGTGCAATGACAATCCAAAAATAAACGATTGCTTAAAAGTTTCCACGTATATAGTTCTATTTGTTAATTCTGTCGACAATTTCTTCTGACTTCTGTTTTGAATCTCATTTTTTGCTACAGAAACATTTTCCCGGACAACATCGTGCAGGCTGCGTTCCAGCAGGCTCACACCGTGTACGCCGAGCAGCCCTCGTTGTTCGCGCGGAACCTCACCGACAATGACACTGCGCCGACTTTGGTCCGTGTCGTGTCTTACAGGTTAGATAATCCTAACGATATCGTATAGTGCCATGAAGTGCACATCGGTATATACACCGAGCAACATTTAATTCGGGGTATCAAGAGCTTAGAATTGGATTCGTAGGTGTTATTAAAAATAACACTCTATGGTGGACCTAATATTCTTGTAATAATGCTTACTACTATTAGTCGAATTATGACAGTAAGTCAATAAAATAAAACAAAAAATAGATTGCCCGTCTGGTTGTAAGCACACAATATAGGGGTATATAACCGGGCGATCAATTCAAATGGGTCAGTTCAGTCAGGTTCTTAAGACCATGGCGTCGATTTTGAGTAGGTAGTGCCTTTATAAGAAAATTGTTATATAGTTCGGGTACCTTCTCTGTGTCTACAGAGAAAGTACCCTTACGAAAACTCAACTTTTCGTTAGAAAACTGTCGTTGCATTTCTTACTGAAAACCTACAGTGTCAGGTATCGTTGAATGTCGTGCAAGACGGACTCGTGCGCGAAGGGTTCCGTACCAATCAATTTATCATTATAATATTACAGGTAAATCAATGTATGTCAAAAATTATAAGAGATAATTTAATTAAACTTACAATCGTTGAAAGAACATGCTTAACATCATTTTCTTTACAATACCACGCGGTTTATAAAATAGAGGGCGGGGGGACACTTTTTACGCCTTTGAGAGCTGATATCTCGAAATGATTCGCTTAAATTAAAAAGTGACCTTTTTATTGATAGCCCACACGCTTATGTACATCGAAAAAAAAATCTACCCCTCAGTTACATGTATGGAGTCCCCACACCGATTATTTTTTTACAATATAGTATCATATTATTTATGTAGCGGTTTATTCATTCATAACTGCAGCATTACTAGTTTCCAAGTAAATCGGCTGTAACAGACGGACACGATGGATCTATAAGGGTTCTGTTTTTGCCATTTTGGCTACGGAAACCGAAAGACATGTGTGTGATACACATGTTTTTGATACTCTAACTTTTGATACGTGGGTCCGAAAAATATGAAAAAAATCATGAATCATGTTTTGGACTAACTACGGAACCCTACACCGACCATGGCCCCACATGTTCTTTTCCGGTTTTTAGGTTGATCTTTTTATATTTGTATACGTCCGTCATTTTTATACACTGAATTTGGTGTTAAGTTATTTGGTGCTGTAAAATGAGTTTAAAAAAATGACTTTCCATTTTTACACAAAGCTAACTTTGAACTACAGAAAGATGTTAAAAATACGCCAATAATAGTTTCCTACCACGAAAAACGATCTGCTTTATAACGTTCTCCGTTCATCTATTTTCAGGTCCGGTACCAATACCCTTGGTCTGGTCTTCTTCTGTCTTGTGTTCGGGAGTTTGCTCGGTACACTCGGCCCTAAAGGCCAGGTGGTCATCGATTTCTTCCAAGCCATATTCGAAGTTATCATGAAGATGGTGACGGGTGTCATGTGGTTTACTCCTGTGGGAGTGAGTAGCGTAATCGCTGGGAAAATTCTTGGAGTCAGCAATGTAGGTAAGCTTTTGATCTTTCACGAATTTGTGTTCACTTACTAAGCCAGGCCACGCCAGGCCCTTGGGATTTCTAGCCCTGAGAAGTGTATTTAGTTGATAGGTATAAATCGGTCATATAAAAACTTACAGTTTGTATACTCTTTGTAATAATTACTTAGGATTTTAGTATTTGTATCGTATATCTCGGGTGCGTTAAAACAGCACATCACTGGTAAGTTGGAAGATACATAATGTACCTATTTCATATTTTCTAGGCGCCTGTCTGTATTATTTTAGCACAGACTTCTGTCGCTCTGTGCGTGAGGTATTTTAGTTACTGAAATCTGTAAGGCATATTTGAATATTATTAGTTTCCGCTGAGTTTTCGCTGAAGTTTTTGTAGGGCGTAAGTAAGTATTAATTTCGTAACGTGATTGTACAACCCTACGCATTAGAAATAATTTGGATTGTTCCCTTGTAACAGTTAGATTGTATACGAACAGTTTCCCTTTTAAGTAAGTAGTATAAATAAATTTAATTATTGTTAAGGCAGTTGTCCGGACCTCTTTTCTATAGTTCCATTTCTGATCCATCTATCCTTCATCGCCATAGCCCATTAGTCTTTTCCATTACTTCTCAATAGTTTCTGCATGCCTGCTGGGACCGGTTTACGGATATCTATTGATGTGCCTGTGAATGGGTTGCAGCAGGTTTCTCCAAAGGGTCCCTACGTGTTGGACCTGTATCCCCGCGCAAGCCTATCAAAAAACCGGGATTTGTAAGCCCGTGATTCCTAAGGAGATACAAAAATACATTATGAAAGAAATTCAAGAATTATATAAGTATATATAGTATACATTATAAGGATATAGTTAGGCAATATGTATAGGATACTCTACATTTCGCCATTTCGTTATACTCTCTTGCCAGTTACAGTGTGTTCAGGCTTTGATGCATGTATGAAATATGAAAAGTGCAGTGTAGTGCTAGTTGCTAAATAATATTCGCAGGCGCATTACGCGCGTACCATCAATATCTGACAGTCATCTCACTTGCAATCTTACCCTTGTAACGTTCACACCTATTTAATTAAAATATATTTGCATGTACAAAAAAGGCATTTGATTTACACCAATATCTCCTAGAAAGATATACACGCTATCGATATGTTACAGCTCAAGTAATGTCCCAGCTGGCCTGGTTCATCGCGACGGTGGCGGTCGGTGTATTCCTGTACCAGCTGATCGTAATGCAGCTCATCTACTTTGTGTTTCTGCGGAAGAACCCCTACAAGTTCTATTGGGGACTGTCACACGCCATGCTGACTGCGTCCGCTACTGCTTCTACGTAAGTATTTTTAATATAGGCTATTTACAATTTCATATATTCTATTTGCTACCCAGCATAACATTAGATTGCTAATTAAGGACTAAATAGGTCTTAATAGGGTACGTAATACAGTTAAACGTGACAAGTAGCTACAACACTCGGATCGTTTCTACTTGCCTTGTAAGACTTGATTTGATTTACTTTGTATTTTTTTCTCTACTGTAAATTAGTATAAATCTGAGCCCTCGTTATATTATTTATTGGTCCTTATGGATACCTACACTTTGACCCATTGGGATTTTTTGCATTATAATAAATCTGAGTGTAATGTGAGTCATATAAAATTGTAAATGAATAGTTAGGCTAGTAAATATCAATAATTAGTCTATCACTTATTTATTTGAGTATTCCAACAGCTTCAAAGCGAATAGTTAAGAGTCGTAATAATAAAGTAAGAGGTGATGTATTTCATGCGCTTAAAGCTAGTTATAGTTTTCTTCCATTTGTCAGCCTCCGTAGCCTAGTTGGTAGTGACCCTGCCTACGAAGCTGGAGGTTCCGGGTTCGAATCCCGGCTAGGGCATATTTTGTGTATTTATTTATCACAAATGTTTGTTCCTTGGTCGTGGCTGTGTGTGTATGTATCTAAGTATCTATCTATACGTATCTATCTGTTATATTTATATCGTCGCCTGGTACCCACACCACAAGCCTTAATTGAGCTTACCGTGGGACTAGGTCGATTTGTGTAAGATGTCCCAAAATATTTATTTATTTTATTTTTATTTATTTAAATGTGAGTCATATAAAATTGTAAATGAATACAAGTTAGGCTGATATCAATAATTAGTCTATTACTTATTTATTTGAGTATTCCAACAGTTTCAAAGCGAGTAGTTAAGAGTACTGATACAATAAGAGATGATGTAGTTCATGCGCTTAAAGCTAGTTATAGTTTTCTTCCATTTATTCAGAGCCGCAGCCTTGCCAGTAACATTTCGTGCCATGGAAGGCCCGCTCCGCATCGACCCACGGATCACGCGCTTCGTTCTGCCCATCGGCTGCAATATCAACATGGACGGCACGGCGCTGTTTCTGGCGGTAGCCAGCGTCTTCGTTTGCCAGATGAATAATTTGCATCTTGGGTTCGCGCAACTTGCTACCATATTGTGAGTATTTCATATATCGTCCTATTACTGCAAATACCAGCTATCTGTGCAAATCAGCTTTTGAAGTGGGTATTGCTTTTAAGGCACTGGTCTCACCGCGAGCTACTAAGCTACGAACTATCGGCTATATACACGAACAAAAGATACGCATTCCTGTAAAAAAAAAGAGACACGGCGAAACTCGCCCGGCGGTGATAGCTTATAGCTGGGCGAGTATAGCCGTGTCTCTTTTATCTACACAGGAGTGCGTATCTTTTGTTCGTGTACCTATATAGCTAGTGGGTCTAAGCAGCTTTGACCCTCTTGAGAGCTGCTCTTGAATGTTTCAATATGGTATCGGTCCAAAATTGCAGCGGATGACAGCCTAGTTCATAGTTTAGCTGAGCGAGGGGCACGTATTTTTTTCCCCTGATAGGGAAACGTGCAGTTGATAACTGCCAAACATCTAATTTGTGACTGTGAAAATGTTATAGTGTGGAGGATTGGCGGCAATTAGTTTATAAAAAAAGTGTTTTCGTATAACCTTGATCATAATACTAAAACCATTCATATGGCCGAAGATCGAACGGCCTGGAGAGCAGTGACAGGAAGAATATCTCATAGGAGTCACGTCCCTCAGACATGAGGATACGACTCAGAAGAAGAATACTAAAACTTTGCAAACAAATGCTTTCAGCTTGACTTCAACAGCGGCGTCGGTGTCTTCGGCGTCGGTGCCATCTGCCGCCATGGTGTTGCTGCTCGTAGTGCTGGCTGCGGTAGATGCGCCTGCACATGACGTCTCGTTACTATTCGCTGTTGATTGGCTGGTGTGAGTTTATACTTGTTGAATAATTTGTTATATCACACTTTTTCGATAAGGGCAATATTAAATACAGTCCATGCCAAAGGGCCAGAATATGCGTAATTATGACCTAGGAATTCAGTACAGGGATTATACAGGGCGTCCCAAAGTTATGAGACATGGAGGGGAAGTAGGTACCTTAAATATCGTAAATAGTGTATTTTGCTGAAAGAAGACTTTATGATATTTTTAAAATTTAGTAATTCTGCATTCAAAGTTTTTCAAAAAATTACTTGTTTCACCCGAAAATCGAACCAACTACAATTTTTTTTCGAATTTTGAACCAAACTTTTTTGGTTATTCTTTTAGTTTTGGATACTATGTTTCTTAAGATAATTTGTTATTTTTTATACATTATTTCGAATGACGTCATACAATTACGATTTTTTTTGTTTTAAAGTATGGTTCGATGCCTAGAAATGGATTTTTTAAATGTAGTTTTATTTAATTTATAAAATAAAATAGTCTTCTTTCAGCAAAATACACTATCTACGATATTTAAGGTATTTACTTCCCCTTCATGTCCCATAACTTTGGGACGCCCTGTATATAACATTACGTCACAGTAGAAATGTATTGAAATTCATATAATCGGAGTTCCAGGGCAGCATAATTCACTTATTTTGTCACTTAAATACTCAGGTTCAACTGATTTCTACTTTTTAACTCTGGTTTATCACCAATATGTGCGATTTTATTATAATAAATTATAACTAACGTGAGACTCAAACATATTCAAATATTATCAAACCGGGTTACATGTTTTGATCCATTATGAGGATTCTCATCTGGAGCACCCTATGTGAAAGCTCCAGATACTTCTTACCTAAAATAATTATTATGTTTATTGTAAGTACCTTCATTATTATCTTAGGTTTAGGTACAGACGTCCTGTTTAAGCATCAATTTAAATATAAGATTGTACGTGTTACAGTGATCGGATACGCACCACAAACAACATGCTGGGAGATTGCTACGCAGCCGCGGTGGTGGAACATCTCTCCAAGAAGGAGCTAATGGCTTGCGATGCCGTCACTATGGTAAATTATAGTTTCAAAATAACTAAAGCCACTTAATTCGAACCGTAGAAACGTAAAAGTGTGAGTGCTTATTGCCTACTTATAAAACGGTGGTATAATGATTTACAGAGACTATTTTCTCCATTGAGCTTTGCTTGCGTCTACGAGTAGTGTGGACGTCGTATGTTTTATTTTAGTTGCATGTATTCCCATAGTAATGAAATTACGACACGGCTCCAAATCTCGGAGAACAGTAACCATACCATGATTTTTCAAATATAGGTTACTTTAGGTTTTACTCAATACATTAAGCATTCTATCGCGATCACACTTACTCATACTCATACTCATATTGGTCTGTAAGTACCTATGTGAATTAGAGGTCTTAGGAATTAGAGAGGGAGTTTTTATATCGATATTGACGTTTGGGGACCATGAGGAACCGTCTTCGCCATTTTGTAAAACTTAACAGAAAAATATTGGAACATGATTGGTTGACTTGAAAAATATATCAAAATAGAAGCCCTGCCCTGCCTATGATATTTTTCTTGACTAATTTGTACAGTAGTGTACTTAGTGTACTTACGTCTACACTACGGACTGTATTGTTGATTGTCCTATAAAAAGTTTATTTCAAGCAAATAATATATTTACATGATCTATTATGAATTACGATACTTATGATTGAATTGACAACACAAGGTTTTTCTTATTTTTAGGAACCAGTTGTTGCCAATGGACTCATCCCAACACCGAACACTGAAGATGAAAGAATGGATACACCAGACAAGAAATCCATCTCGTCAGATGACATTATAATAGACATGCATTTATCCAACAAGGTTAGCAGTAGCCCTATTAAAAGAATTTAGCTCTTGAAATCATCAAATAGACTGTGTTTTGAAAACATTTTTCTGGCCAGACAAATATCAAAATTGTCTGGTTTTTAGGATTGATTTGTAACTGTTAAATATTCTTATGATACCAAAGTGGCTCCAGTTATTGTTACTTAATTCGCGATGCTAAGACTGGTTTCTATTGAGAGCTGATTTTCAATCGTTTAACCATTTCTGTAATTTACATCCTTATTCTTTGATACTAGCTGTTATTTGAAACTTAAAAAATCAGACCTGAATAGACGTAAAAGACTGAATATAGAAAAGTAAGCAAGAAAATGGGTATTTTAGGTATGCAAAGATACTCCCTGGAAATACAGTTTAAGAAAAATGGATGTCATCGGTGCGATCGCACACAAAATAGTTAACAATGTGAATAATAGGAATCATTCAGAGATGAATACACTCGCAATATCCATAAAATTGAAATCTTAGCATCGCAGTTAAGCTTATATCGGTTTTGTATCCAATCTTTTGAAATTGTTACGATTTCAATATTAACCTTGTTAAGACGAGACCGCCACCAGCATTGAGAAGTGTTCCCATTATGGTCAATGTGGTCTTACACAAATCCGCTTTAGATGTAAAAAACCGAATGTGCTAGTTTTTAAATGTGATCTGATATAAAGGCCAAGCTAATAAACCTATGCATAATATGGTCTAATGTAGTAATAACTACCTAAGTACCTATACCATGCATATTATTGTCGTCTACTTTTATGTATGCAGGTACTTGTTCATTTAACATTAGATACTACCGACAAAATTTAATCCTGACCCAGAATAGATCGTGTTTGCAATTACTAATTAATGCAATATGGATATTGGTCTGAAATAAAATTCATTCATTCATCCATTCATAGGAAGCAACTGTGAAAGTCAAATTGTACGACAGATGCCGCATTTTCAATGCAATGTTACACAATTATGACAATCTCCTATTGTGGGTAGGGATTCAATTTTGTCGATAGTACATATAATAATAAAATTGCTGTCTATATTAAAATCATAAAATCATGAATTCAACATAATACATTCGTAATTATTGTAAATATAAATAATTAAATATCTTGGAACATCTTACACAAATCGATATAGTCCCACGGTAAGCTCAATTAGGCCTTGTGATGTGTAGATAAATATACACGATGATTCTTAATCCGTGATCAGGATCCATTTTTTCTAACTCAGTAATTGATGGGGATTACGTTAAAGTAGTAATTACGTGAAAACAAATTTATTAATTTTTTAATCATGTTTTAATTTTGAATTAAATTTTATCCTAAAATCCTTGTCACC
>JALPQI010021820.1:0-29632 GCA_025490895.1 Thaumatotibia leucotreta
CGTGGTCTTACACCTCCACATCGAGTAAAGTCAATATCAATGGCCACATTTACCCCGGAAGAGATAGAATTCATAAAAGTGAGAGGAAATGATTACTGTAGGCGCGTTTGGTTAGGCCTATACGAGGGTGAAAGTGTGAACTTTACTGATGAACAAAGTGTGAAAGATTTTATGTCGGACAAGTATGAGAAGAAACGTTACTATCTTGATTCACCTATGAATAATACTGTTACGAACGGAAGTTTATCAGCGAAGAGTAAGTCGAAAGCTAAAAGCGGAAGTGCTGCGGCGAGTTCATCTCAGCTGATATCGATATCAAGTCCGACGCCGAAGACGACAGTCAACAATAACACGCTCGTTAACACGCCAAAAGGAGGAAATGGCTTTTTGTCTTCAAGCAATGATGTTAGTATGAAGATTGCTCGACCAGGACACAGTTTACCGCAGCCCGGCCCGGTCGTGGCGCCTCCTGTCGTCGCGCCTGCTCCAGTACCTGAGTGAGTTTATTTTTTTATGACTTCCACTATTATTTATGCTATTACTAGCCTTATTGCTAAATTATAAAACTTTATTGTTACAGTTTTCCTGTTGATTTCTCAACCGCAAATATTTATAACAGTAGCCAGTTTAATAATAATGTAAACAACAATTTTGTGCCTGCCCCATCAACAACTCCTGGTTTCGGAGCATTCACTCCACCATCATCTACTGCTAGTAAGTTTATGGAAAATTATGAATACCATGAAACAGAGTACCATTTAAGCAATACTATGTCTTGGGGTAATTTGTCAACCTCCACCACTTAGTTGGTAGTGAACCTGCCTACAAAACTGGACATGCCGGGTTTAAATCTTGTTGAGGGCATTTATTTGTATTTTTATCCCAATATTTGTTCTTTGATCATGGTTGTTTTCTACTTATTCAAAATATACCATTTTACTGCTTACTATAAGAATGGAATTGGAATACCTTTATACAAATTAAATGTTTAAGCACCCTTATTGCAAGCAATGAAGTGGAGTGTTTTTACTTTTTAAAGTCGTATAACAATATAGTAATAACAATAATCATAGTATCCTCAAAGCTATTTAAATATGTGAAATGACAATAACAAATGAAATCATTCCAGATGATCGCTATGCAGCATTAGCAGATTTGGATCATGCATTAAGACAGCAAAATATGAAAACAATGGGTATGTATAATTTTTGTAAAGCCAATTTATGGGATTTATTAATTTTTTGTCTGACTGAGTTGTATTTTTCAGAGGAAGGTAACAATTTAAATAGCAAGAATCCATTCCAAAGTGCACCAACCAATGACTTTTTCGGCAACAAAAACCCTTTTGTCAACGGGAGCTGGAGTGCTGCTCCTGCACCCGTGGCAGTTAACCCTTTCATGGTGAGTTAATTCCAATATCATTTCACCATAATCCTGTGAGTGAATAGTCGGAAATGGATTGAGTCTAATATCCATTTTTTAAGATTCAATACTACCTGAGAGGCATAAGGTCGGTTCTGCGGCTATGAGATATATCTAAATTCGACCTTGTCTCAAAAGCATAAAGTTACACTTACAAGTTAGAGAAATTGCTAAATCCGACCTTATGCCTTTCATGTCGAGATTTCTAACTTATTAGGTAAACAATCTAGAAAGTGTCTTTTTATGAAACAATTTTGAAAAACCAAACAAGTTAAACGGTCATGTAGATGATAATAAAAAAGTTTTACAGTAAATTTAAAGCAAAATTATGGCTATTGGTGAACATTATCTATGGTGGTGTATGGGCAGAACTAAAAAAATATGGTAGAACCGTGCCTCAGGTAATAATGTTAGGTCTGTACTGTATACATACCAACAGCTTCAACAATTTCATCATGCTGCTCTTTGTTTTCTAATTTAAGATAGCTGATAATATTTTATTTATAGAGTAAATAATATTATGACCCTTGAAAGAACAATCAATCAATACAATTGTCAAGAGTACATTAAGATATATGAGTATTTACAATTGTTAATGGATATCACGCCACTGCTCAAAAGCTTATCATCCAGAGGAAGTTGTAGTATTTTTGCGTAACAGTTCACAGAACTACTTATCAGACACAAAATTCGCAATTTTAGTTTTGTGTACATCCCAATGACTCGTAATAATGATTATATTCCGAGTGAATCATGGCTGTTTATTTTCGTTTCGTTCGTTCGAAAGAAACGAGTCTGGGTTTAACCCAATTGGTGTAATCAACCAACTGCTTATTTTACTTTCCTTATTTTAGAGTTTATCCTAGTCTAAGACAATGTTTTTATTTTTCAGCCTTCATCTAACTCTGGGACCTATGTAAATTCGAAGAATCCGTTTCTTTGAAACATCTATCCATTTTTTGGAGTTAAAGAACAAATGTATGAAACAAAAAGCACAAAATTAGCTACAAATTTATTATGATATACATTTTGAATAAGTATATATTTATACAAATTTCTCCGTGATATTATATTGGCATTAGAACTATTTATCAGTCTTAGATTAATGTGCTTAATTTTAGCAACAGAAGTGCCTCTTTATGCCTTGAAAAGTTGTAAATTTCTCATTAAATATTAGGCTAATATGTCAATGTCGTGAAAGTATTATGTCTGGTATAGTTTAAATCAATCAATCAATCAAGAAATCTGGGTGTGAGTGCACAGGCATTGTTGCTGTGTCCAATTTATTCAATTTATATCGTCCATTATGTGGTTAGGAAATGCTCAGCAGGGCCTTATTAGGATTGACTGGAGCTAGTTTTTATAGGTCGTGACAATTATGTGCCTACTTATATAATGTATATGACGCAATTCTCGACGTTCTGATGATCTTATCACACGCTGCATGCACTTTTCGTGCTTAAATCGTTTTCTGAGTAAATATTATGTATTTGAAGAATAATTTACATTTATCTAGCGATCGACAACCACGATGTCTTACTATCTGAGATAAGTTAAAGTAATTGTTCATGCACGAAGATTTGCCGTCACTTTAGCAGGTACACTGAGATCTCATTAACTTTTTTTTTCCAGTACCGACTTATTTTTGTAAACTGTAGAATAAAGTGCATAATAGGCATACTATGCATAATCATGAACAATTGAGGCAGGGTCCATTCCAGACAACGAGACAAGGCTGTTTGTTCTAATATTAGCCAACAATCGAATTGTTCATCAGCGCTCGTCACAATCGCTTCGTAAATTTCTCAATTCTCAATGGTTTATTATTATTATAGTTCACCATAATATTATTATCATATCGATTAAGGGCACCTCACCAGGAATTTTGGAATTTTGCGCGCTCAAGTTCGATTTTATAAGTAACTTGAATTCATACCTACCTAATTTAAAGCCATTCTAGTCACTCTGAGTTAATTAAAATCAGTTGGTTTATGGTCCGTTGGCGTTTATAGACCTTCATAACAATAATAACGCAAATTGCAGAATCAACTTAGTAAGCTTCCATTACTGCCCAGAAATATACGTATCTAGGATACCTACCTATTTCCAGTCATTGCATCATAACACCCATAAGACACTAGTTTGTTAAACAACAAAACCAGATTAGTATTTAGATTAGACAACAAGCTGTGTGATGAGTCATCGGCGCGCGAGTCGCCGTATTCAGTCATGGCTGCCATGAGGAACTTAGTACCTAAACGTGACTGTTTCCATCCAATTTAAAGCATCAAATTTACACATGTTAATCCTAAGTAGGGTGATATTAATTAAGAATAGTACGGCAACCAAACATTTCCACACAAAGTATTTTTAGTCGTTAAACGCTTGTAATTATCTGGATGGATTGTTTATTTACACATCTTTATGAAGTTTTAGAGGCTTAACGTTGTTATTATTTTTTATCAATTTTGTGCCCCGATTACTGTGTACGTGTTCATTGTCATGAATTGTTTTATATCCGACTATGCCATCTTATCTAGAATTATATATGTCTATCGTATAGCAAGTATTGATTACTTTTACTGTCCGTTAAAAAAAAACCATGACAAAGTAGGATATGTGTTTTTGTAATTGTCATCTAATTTGTAAGATTCATTATAATGTGGTATGATTTTTTAAAAATTGACTTCATTAAATTTATGAATTATTGAATGTTTGGTACTTGACGCCTAATCATAATCATATAAGTATCAGCTTCGATAGTTATGGCTAACATCTTTAGTGGATTTATATTTGATGCCGGCTATCCATAAACAGTTAAAACTATAGATAGGTAGTGGAAATTTAATGTAGAATTGCAGGTACAGTCGAGTTCATAAATATATACACAATTTAACACCTCAACTCAGTTGATTAATCTACTGTACAAGTATATATCTGAGTTTTCTGTAAAGGTATGATCAAGGAAAATTATTTTTCACACCACCTACGAATACGGGTCTTTTCTTGTGGCAAGTGGCAATTTTCTCTTCATAGACTTTCTATTGCCAGCCTAAAACATTACAATGAAATGTGAACATAAACAGTATGTTCTTAATTGATTAACATTTCTTCAGAATATCGATTCTTAAATATATATTATATCTTTTATTTTTCTCATAGGTGGTGTGAAAAGCAGTATCCGTCACACGGTATAAAAAATATTAGTGTCGTGGCCGTTCATTGAATCCCTCATTGCGCTCAGGATTCCACTTTAGAATCCTTCACTACTTTCGGGATTCTATTGTGGAATCCATCGCTTCATTCGGGCTTCAATGAACGCCCTCGCCGGAAATATATAATTTTGATCCCTTGTGACACAATCTACTATATTTACAATTTCGTGCCTTATCACAATGGCGGCTTTCTTATTGTTAGTCAATTAGTCATTGTACAAACTATTGATAATTCTTTGACTGGACTATTATCTGCTCTTCTATAATCAACAGCTTTATCTTGACTTGACATGTAGTATTGAGTGTTTCATACTCCTATGATTAGTTTTAACTGATGCTACGTTAGTAAAGCTTAAAGCTTATTTTTCCGGCATCAACAAGCTCTCAAACCACGTGCTTGATCTGGTCTGTGATTTAAATCAGTAACTTTTTTAGTAATCCTAATCATTTAATAGCGAACAATCTTTACTTATCAATTCACTACTATTTATTAATTAGTTATAAAATTAATGTATTGTTTTTTATTTGAGCACCGAGATCTGTTATGTTTTAATGGTGTAAAAAATAAACTATTTTTTTTAACAATGGTATTTTTTTATTCGTCCCCAATTACTCAGTCTATTTGGGTCAATCACTTTTTTTGTCACTCGTTGCCTGGGTCACCCTAAAATCACAGTTTAATAGCATTACAATGAACAATATTTTGATTTATTTGAGTTACGTGAGATAAGTTTTCTCTGCGTGATCGAATCAGAAATGAGGAGGTCCGTAGGCGAACTAAAGTTACTGACATAGCCCTCCGGATTAGTAAGCGGAAGTTAGCAGATGGTCGATAGGGTCGAAAAGTGCTCGAGTGGAGACCACGGCCAGGCAAATGCAGCGTAGGACGTCCACCCAAGAGATGGACAGACGACCTTATGAAGGTCGCCGGGACACGCTGGATGCAGGTCGCATCTAACCGGTACATGTGGAGGTCCAGAGGGGAGGCCTATGTTCAGCAGTGGACGTCTTATGGCTGAGATGATGATGAGTCACGTGACCTTCCCCAGGTGCACCTAGTAATCATGACAGTAGAGCTTGCAGGTTACTTTCTTCTATCAAACTATGCAACTGTTGTCCCTTGTCATTGTCACACAATAACAACAAAAAAGGTGATTGACCGATTTACATTTTCGGGTATGTGCTAATCATATCGCATCTTGTATTTGAGCGGGTGAATATGGATGTGGAGAATTTGTCGGGGGTGACGCTGGGCAGCGGCTGTTATAAAAAACAAAAAAAAAATAACAACGATATTTTTATTCGTGCTTAATTACTCAGTCTATTTACATTGTCAGTTGTGCCAATTATATCACATCTTGTATTTGGTGTTCCGGCGTGTGAACATGGGCGTGGAGAAGTTGTCGGGCGTGACGTTGGGGCTAGGCAGCGGCGTTTTGTCGGCGGCGGCGCCGGTGGTGGTAGTGGTTGCCCCCCCTCCCGCGGTGCGCACGGCGTCGGGCAGCTCGTCGTGCGAGCAGTGCGCTTGCGACGATGACGCTGATAGTCTCTTCTCTGATATTGTTTTTAGTAAGTTTTTGCCGGCTTCTTTGGTCTGAAATAGGATTTCTTTGTTTTATATTAAGTGGACAATGTCATGTTATATTAACCTTTTCACTGCCACGTCAAAAAGGAAATGAGTGTCACCCACGTTAAACAACAAATTACACGTAAACATTGGTCAATTTTGTATCGTCAAAGGTGCATTTTATTTGAATTGTATGGTTGGATATCAAGTTCTAGGTGTGTGGGTCATGAAATGTTCTGACTATAGCCTGCAGTTCTGATAATCGGCCTATAATTTCCAGAACCTCAATTGCGAATTGTTGTTATTTAGCCGAAAATATTGCTAACCCCTTTTCGATTTTATTACCACGGAACAAAGTTAACACGTTCGCCTCCGGTACTGTTTCACTAAGTGCTTATACTATGCCGATCGAAATTGTCTCATAAGCATACCTGGGATAACTCGGGGCATTTATATGAAAGTGATGTAGCAAAATATTTTATCGACTAAAAATATATCGATGTTATTGTAAATGACAACATCAAAATGTTATTCGACATAAATAAATATTAGGTACTTACTCTTCAATTAAAATAAAAAATAAGTTTAAACGGGTAGTTACGCGTTTATTTTAAATTAGTTTTCAAAATATACAATTAATATTAAAATATCAATATTTCAATTGTAATTTTGATTAAAATGACATCTGCATACAAGAGGCCCGATATCAGATATGACATCGAACCTCTGTACTGTAATCGATAATGTTCAATAAGCACATATTTTATTATAATTATATCGACATCTTTTTAATCGATATCAAATCCCTATAACTTGCCCCCAGTTATCCCAGGTATGCTCATAATGGGGGTTAGGTGCATTCATCCTTACGTGTCTTATCATGTAAACAAACACTTTTTGAAAACATTATCACAATTTTCTCTGCAATTACACATTAATCATCACGTCAAATGTTGTTGCATACTTAATTAAACTCGTAAAGTATTATAATCACTCAAAAAAGCACTGAAAAATATCATTTCTGTAAAGATTTTCGTCAATAAATGCTGCTACGGTCGGATAACTTTAAAAACATCTGACATTGATGTGACATTGCGATGTCTAGATTGTCTATGTACCATAATGTTGGCATGTCAATATATCGATATTAATACTTAAAGTACAACTCGAGGAAAATGCAATTAAAATAAATTGCAGTAATTTAACAAAATTTATTAGGGTTTCGGAGCAAAAATGGCAACAACGGAACCCATACTTATAGTTTCGCTATGTCCGTCTTTCCGCAGCATACTTAGCTCAGTGGCCGTTAATACTACATATAAATCTGAAATTTGGTACAGGTATACATATTGATCATGCCAACAAAGTGATACAATAAAAAGAAAAAAAAAAAAAAATTTCGGGTACCTCCCCCCCAATTGGTGATGTCGGGTGATTTTTTTATTTGCTGTAATCGTATAGTGTGGGGTATCACTGAATAGGTCTCTTAAAAAGAAAAAGGGGCTTTTAAGAAAGTTTTTTTCTAAAGTCAATATTTTCGGAGAATATCGCTCCAAATGAAAAAAAAATTGTCCCCCCCTCTAACTTTTGATCCAAAGGTCCAAAAAAAATCATGAATAGCGGGCTGGCATAAAACTATTTCGAACATAATCGGCCCAGCCGTTTTTGAATAACTACGAAACCCTACACTGAGCATGGCCCGACATGCTCTTGGCCGGTTTTTGTAATTGATTTCAATATTTATTTTATTCAAAGACTGGCAGTGTTTAGTTGTCTATTGAATAAAATCTTCACGTCAAACGTCATTCGTTTCGCTACTTCGCTTCACGTTGTTCGTTACGGGTGCACTTCATGTGATTTTTCTCATGACTAGTGGCGCCTTCGTTGGAGCGACAGAGAAAAATCCTCGAAATTTAACCATAGTTTTTGATATAATCTTATACGAATTAATTCTCTTCCTGACAGACGATGTAAAATCGATAATCCTCTATTTACGTACAGTCAAGTGCAAAAATAAGTATCGAAAGAATCCGTTCATAAATATGTTACGACGTTCTTATTACACAGAATTAGAGTGCACTGGGACATATTTTTGAACGTTTTTGTATACCCCTTATTTTGTCTTCGACTGTACCTAAGCAGTGAAATTATCGCTGACATTTCATTATATCGACATTTCTAATCACTAGTGATTATCTTTTGATCATCGTTGACGTTTTGTTTGTTTTACTTGGTCTGTGGTTTGTTTACATGATAAGACAAGTAAGAATGAATACACTGTATAGGATATTTTCAGCAATGCGCAATCTGCAAGGATCTTCATCGATCAATTCATGGAACCGTCAGCTTTCTTTCACCCTGAAGTGTTTTTTCAATAAAGTGAGTATTGCAGATACGAGGTTTAGTAAGTATAGCGGGGATATAATAAGTTGGTAAATTTAGGTAACTTTTACTTAGAATGGCTGATAAAAAATCCATACAAAATAATTCAGCCCGCAGTGTGTAGTTATACGCTCGTTAATAGGCATACCTGGGATAACTCGGGGCATTTATACGAAAGTGATGTAGCAAAATATTTTATCGACTAAAAATATATCGATGTTACTGTGAATGACAACATCAAAATGGTATTCGGCATCAATAAATATTAGGTACTTACTCTTCAATTAAAATTAAAATAAATTTAAACGGGTAGTTACGCGTTTATTTTAAAATAGTTTTCAAAATATACAATTAATATTTAAAAATCAATATTTAAATTGTCATTTTGATTAAAATGACATCTGCATACAAGAGGCCCGATATCAGACATGACATCGAACCTCTGTACGAGTACTATAATCAAGAATTTTCAATAAGCACATCTTTTATTATAATTATATCGATATCTTTTTAATCGATATCAAATCCCTATAACTTGCCCCCAGTTATCCCAGGTATGCTCATAAGTAGAAATCCTATGCCAGTGACACGCATGTGTGACCGAAAAGATTGTACTCCTATGCCGGCGACACACATTTGTGTATATATTAATGTTCGTATTTCGATGCGATTGGCATAGGAGTGAGAACTTGATTAATGCTAGTGGCATTAAGAATGAGATTACTTTGAACACGTATGTGTGTCACTGGCATAGGAATACAGTTTTTTCGGTTACATATGTGTGTCACCGGCGTCGAACGTGTTAAAAAGTGATAGAGCATGTGCCACGTGTTCCCGCCCTCACCGTGTCGTGGTCTAGACACTTGTAGGCGTAGTGCGCGGCGTGGTCGAGCAGGGAGAAGCGCAGGTAGTAGTGCGCCAGGTAGCGCTGCGCCGGCGGCAGCTCCTTGCTGCCCGCGTTGCTGCACTCACCGTGTCGTGGTCTAGACACTTGTAGGCGTAGTGCGCGGCGTGGTCGAGCAGAGAGAAGCGCAGGTAGTAGTGCGCCAGGTAGCGCTGCGCCGGCGGCAGCTCCTTGCTGCCCGCGTTGCTGCACTCACCGTGTCGTGGTCTAGACACTTGTAGGCGTAGTGCGCGGCGTGGTCGAGCAGAGAGAAGCGCAGGTAGTAGTGCGCCAGGTAGCGCTGCGCCGGCGGCAGCTCCTTGCTGCCCGCGTTGCTGCACTCACCGTGTCGTGGTCTAGACACTTGTAGGCGTAGTGCGCGGCGTGGTCGAGCAGAGAGAAGCGCAGGTAGTAGTGCGCCAGGTAGCGCTGCGCCGGCGGCAGCTCCTTGCTGCCCGCGTTGCTGCACTCACCGTGTCGTGGTCTAGACACTTGTAGGCGTAGTGCGCGGCGTGGTCGAGCAGAGAGAAGCGCAGGTAGTAGTGCGCCAGGTAGCGCTGCGCCGGCGGCAGCTCCTTGCTGCCCGCGTTGCTGCACTCACCGTGTCGTGGTCTAGACACTTGTAGGCGTAGTGCGCGGCGTGGTCGAGCAGAGAGAAGCGCAGGTAGTAGTGCGCCAGGTAGCGCTGCGCCGGCGGCAGCTCCTTGCTGCCCGCGTTGCTGCACTCACCGTGTCGTGGTCTAGACACTTGTAGGCGTAGTGCGCGGCGTGGTCGAGCAGAGAGAAGCGCAGGTAGTAGTGCGCCAGGTAGCGCTGCGCCGGCGGCAGCTCCTTGCTGCCCGCGTTGCTGCACTCACCGTGTCGTGGTCTAGACACTTGTAGGCGTAGTGCGCGGCGTGGTCGAGCAGAGAGAAGCGCAGGTAGTAGTGCGCCAGGTAGCGCTGCGCCGGCGGCAGCTCCTTGCTGCCCGCGTTGCTGCACTCACCGTGTCGTGGTCTAGACACTTGTAGGCGTAGTGCGCGGCGTGGTCGAGCAGAGAGAAGCGCAGGTAGTAGTGCGCCAGGTAGCGCTGCGCCGGCGGCAGCTCCTTGCTGCCCGCGTTGCTGCACTCACCGTGTCGTGGTCTAGACACTTGTAGGCGTAGTGCGCGGCGTGGTCGAGCAGAGAGAAGCGCAGGTAGTAGTGCGCCAGGTAGCGCTGCGCCGGCGGCAGCTCCTTGCTGCCCGCGTTGCTGCACTCACCGTGTCGTGGTCTAGACACTTGTAGGCGTAGTGCGCGGCGTGGTCGAGCAGAGAGAAGCGCAGGTAGTAGTGCGCCAGGTAGCGCTGCGCCGGCGGCAGCTCCTTGCTGCCCGCGTTGCTGCACTCACCGTGTCGTGGTCTAGACACTTGTAGGCGTAGTGCGCGGCGTGGTCGAGCAGAGAGAAGCGCAGGTAGTAGTGCGCCAGGTAGCGCTGCGCCGGCGGCAGCTCCTTGCTGCCCGCGTTGGCGGGGTCCTGGCACGCCGCCGTGTACGCCGCCGCTGCGCTGTTGGGCATGTTCGACTTCTCGTACAATCTGAAAAAAAAAATTAGGGTGGTACCAACCTCACTTAACATGCACATCAACATTTCCGAGCAGGCAGCTTATGATGATTCTACTTGAGCAATTCTTTTTATTTTTGCTACTAAAATGAAATATGAAAAATTGGGTAAATTTTATACTATTTCTGCTCAGAATCACAAGCTGATTCCATTTCCGGCGAAAAAAAAACTGTTCCATATTTCATACATATTTCGAATATCCTCTTGTGTTACCGCCATAGAAGGTGTATGGAAAATAGTAACACAATAGGAAAAAAAATCATGGGACACTTTTTTTTTCGACGGAAATGGAATCGGCTTGTGATTCTGAGTAGAAATAGTATAAAATTTACCTAAAAGTTCATATTTCATTTTAGTGGCAAAAATAAAAAGAATTGCTCACTTATGGTGCTACGCGTCACTTTCCCCACTTGCACAGTTGTCGGAACGTGACGGCAACGACGACAAATGATAAACATATGAGTCATAACACTCATAACATAACTCTAAAAATTACCATGAACCATACCTACAATTAATGTTAGCAAATAGCTTAACATTCACATACGGTTTGGTACAATCCATCTTTTGTCTCGCATATTGATAATAATAATACATACTTTCATTTCTTACAAATAGGTGCTACAAAAATGTCGTCCTAATTAATTACCTATATTATAGGTGAGGTACCCATTATTGGGCAAAGTTATCCTCAAAGTAGTTCTAATAATTTCTTCCCTGTAACATAAAATATGAAATATATCAGGAGACTTAAAGATAGTTCCTTACTTGGCTAATTTGAATAACGCCATCCCTTCAATATCGCCCGTACTATGAGCTTTATAATAACACTTCAAAGCGTTAGGTATTTTGTCCATCTTCTCATAGGCCTCCCCGAGAGACACCAGCATTCTCGAATCGTCAGGTTTTAATTGCGCCGCCCTTGAATAGTAATAGATGCAGTAACCGTTCAGGCCGAGTATTTCGTAAGCCTGCCCAAGACCGTTCCACGCGCGATAATCATTACGATCCACATCTGAAATTATATGGCATACTTTAGCATTAATTTGCGAGAACAAAGCCTTATATAACTCTGAATTAGGATTCACTTTGTTTGCAAGCTTTATACGGAAGTGATAATTTCTGAATCGTAGGTACATACCTACTTTGCTTGTTTAACTTGTGATAGACATAACAATAACATAACATTACATACAACAGTTATAGATAAGCGGATAGATACATCATGCATTTAAACAGTATTTACAATTAATTAATAATTATGCAGACGATGTAGGTATGAATCTACATAACAATTAAGACAACCAAAACAAATTATACAGTCATTAGCGGAACTCCTAATCAAAATAGGTACCTACCGAATTGCTCTTGATTAAAGTGCCATTAAATAAGTAGATTAAGAGCTAACTGCGCATTAAAATGTAATAATGAATGAGGTAATTATATCTAATTAAGTAATCGGTAAGGTATTTAGAGAACATACATTACCGGCACTTCACTACCCAGTAGGTATTTGAATTTTATTAAGGATTTGTAACTTTCACTATTATGAAAGGATAGTATTCATTCCTAATCCTAGTCGTTTTTACGACAGCACTAGTTTTTGCGTCGCCCTAATGTTTACGACAGCAATTTATTTCTGAACTTTAAAGTTTTTAACCCACGGGGGAAGCAGACCTACATAGATAAGATCAAGGGTTAACGCACGATTTAAAAAGCTATATAAAATAGTACATTGTGCATCAAGGGAGGTAAGTACGGAATTACTAACGAGAGTGTTAGAAGTGTTAGAGTCTTTTAATGACTCGAGTTAGTATTCCGCTTACCGACCGTGATGCATACAATGTTTTTCATCACACTTGCCAAAAAAAATAAATTAAAGGACGTACTGACATTTCTATGAATCCCTAGGGAATTTCACTTTTCTATTACTCCCGCTATGTATGCAAGCAATGGCGCGCTTAGACAGCAAGTCTGAAAACATATTTACCTACCAATAGCCTGTCTGTAACATTGTATAGCAGCATTGGAGTTCTGCAGTTCTATGAATTCGTGCCCCATGAGAATCCACGCAGACAGGTACTGTGGATCCAGGGACAAAGCTCGTTGGAAGTATATTACTGCCTTTTGGTGTTCACTTCGCAAACTGTAGTAGTTACCTGGAATTGTGTTAGGTTTAAATATGGGCTTTCATTTCAAAACGACATTGTACCTAACAGGATTTTTGCAGAAAAAAAAGTACATCAATTTAGATGCCCGTAACTTTCATTATAATGTTAATGATCGAGGCCTCTTTTCGAGTTTAAGCCTTTTTTTCGATCCTGGAATAATTGAATTCAGAAGCGACCAGCAAGATTACAAAAAATATGAAGTTTCAGGAGTCCTGTCCACGGGATTTGGTAACTGCTTACCATCAGCTAGTTTGCCATGGTCCTATTATTTGTTTGATTGGTTGGTTTTACACATAAAGCGCTTTATATCCGAAATCGATGTTTTCCTTCACCAAAGAACAACTAAGTACTTCGCTTGACCACCAGGGTCGCGTTTTATAAAGTTACATTTTACAATTTCGCTGTTTGCCTCTCTAACACACGCACATATTGGCTAGAAAGAGAGGTAAACAGCAAAATTGTAAATTGTAACTTTATAAAACGCGACCCTGAAGTGAAGGTACTATGTGCGTGTCGACAAAAATGCAAAGAAATAGGTAAGTCAAGAGTAAGAAAGTGTGCCGCTACGCAATTTAGTTCAATAGGCGAGGCAAAGGGCGCGTCGTCTCAGTTTTATCTGGGGTTACACATTTGACCCTGGACTCAATTATGATCTCTACTTATCAGATGGTGGTAATTGGTTCGAAATCAATAAATACCTACACCAAATTGAGATAGTGCGTCTATTTATAATGCCGACGACATGACAGCTTAGTCGTGGGTAGGTACTGTAGGTACAGTCGCCATCAGATATAGCAGAGCGGCCACAATGATCAACCATATCTGAACGTGAATTCACTCTAACGCTATGACAATAGAGGCTTTCTCAGATGTTTGTACAGTCACGTCTAATAATATGTATACATTTCGGAATGTATGTCAAAGGCATAAGGATCAAAATCGTATACATATAATTAGATCCGACTGTACGCACTCTGGCAGCTCCGATATATCTCATGGCGACAGTACCTATTTGTAGCTTGCCGGAACTTTTCCGGGTTCAATTCCAGATTTGGACTACGGAACAGCACATAATAATATAGCTTAAATCATTGGCATTTAAAAATGACGCATAGTATTCACTCGAAAAAGATAATAGCTAAATTAGGTACTTAAACTCATAATTAGGAAAATGGCCATTACCTATTCCGAACGAACAATTAATTTAATAAAACATTACGTCGATTTGGAAGAGAAAATCGTGTCACCTTTTTAAGAAATAAATATGTTTTTATTCTGATTACCGACAAAGCTTCATGGTGGTTACAGTTTTAGGCATAGAATGTAACTATTCCTAAAATCAGGCCAACTGAGAGTTGGACAAAACTGCCTGCAATGAAGATGTGTAGTCATTGTCACTGTTACAAATCAGCAGGCGTTTATACATATTAAAAGAAATTACCAATAACTATTTAACGGGTATGCCGTGTGGTGACGGCAGTAAGAATACATTTGTCCCCACCCCAACTCCTCCTGCGGGTGTCGTAAGAGTCGACTAAGGGATTGAAGTGTCACTGACCATTTTACAAGATTGATGATGGGCAGCAGCGTCATCATAGCGGACACATTACTGCGATCGCCAATCCGCTTGCCCAGCGTGGCGATTATGCATTTACCTCCTAATGCGTAATGCGTATAGACGCATAGTTAATAGGAGAGGCCTACGTCCAGCAGTGGACTAACATAGGCTGATGATGATGATGATGATGATTTAACGGCTCTCAGATTGTGCTTCATACATGTGGAATCACATTTTGAGCACTAACCTTAGGCAGTACCTACTTTCACCCTTAAGTAAGCAGCCGTCGGCTAGAACTGGAAATGAGTCCGCCAACCTGACGTCAGAATGGCGGGCATCATTCATTTCTTAAATATCTCTGTAATTTAGTGCTCTAAATCTCACAACAGCATTGCTCGAATTTTGGCACACATTTGGCACATTGCGATTATTGCGAACACTAACATTGCAGCTCCATTTGTTGATGTACACCCGCCATCCTGATGATAACGTCAATTTGACATTTGCATTTGAAAGAATGGGGCAAAATTACCTAAGTAGGAAGTTTTTATAAGAGAGGTAAGTAAGTAATTACTAACGAGAGTGTTTTATGACTCGAGTTAGTATTCCGCTTGCCCACCGTGATGCATCCAATGTTTTTCATTAGACTTGCCGACAAAAAAATAAGTTTTAAGACATAATATTATTCAATGACGTACTGACATTTCTATTACTCCCTAGGGAATATCACTTTTCTATTACTCCCGCTACGCGCGCAAGCAATGGCGTGCTTAGACAGCAAGTGTGATGAAAAGTATATTACTAACCTATTACACAGCAGGTTTCCACTCTATACTTGTCGATGGAGACGGCGCGCTGCGCAAGGTGCGCGAGCTCCATGCGCTGCTCCTTCAGATACAGCAGGTGAGAGTATACATCCCAGTTGTCTAGCCGGTAAGGATCAATCTGGCACAACTCTCGGAATAGTGCTAGCGAAGAATCCACATCTGAATGATCAAGAAAATTGTCCAATTTATTTATTGAATCTAGAATGTATGTACAGGCAAATGGAGCAAAAATAGGAATTAAGCTTATCTTAATTAAATCATAAGACATTTTTTATTAATGCAATATTTTAAGTACATTCATGTACAGATAAGTTCTTACTGTTGTTGTATATATACCTCTATGCGAATCTGTAGCTTTAGTTTTCAAATGTAGATAATTAATTAATGTGCAGTTTTATGTAGGATTTATGATATGATGTATTAAGTTTATCTGATTTTTTCATTATTTTTTTTATATTTTTTAATGCAATAAACAGGAAAAAGGTCATTGTAGGAAAGGTAATTGTGTTTAAAATAACTTAAGTCCTACAGTAAAATTAATAATTCTTAGCTAATAATTAAAGTTTTTACCCCTTCTGTCATGATGTGCAATTGCCATCTGTGCTATAACATAGGTACTCTTATCAAACCCAGCCCCAGCTAGCACCATATACCCTTCCAGTGCCTGTTCCGACAGCTTCAGATCCACAAATGCATGAGCTGCAAAGAAGTACATCATCCAGTGCTTTGGTAACTGTAAGGAGTCTAATGCATCATATTCATTGGCTAGGCCGGCTAGCTCCACCCAAGCACACCAGAGAATAGGGACGGCCGATACTGCAGCCTGCAATGCCGTCACAGCTTGGCTTCTCAGATCTAACTTCTTCAATACTACTCCTTGTAAATATAGTAGGTATCCATCTAAGTTGCTGCGGTTAGTCTGGAATTAAGAAAAATAAAATTATGTCAAAAGCATTTTAATGGCTTGGTTTTCACTTCTTTGATTTGTACATTGGGTATGTTATTGATGAATGAAGTTAAATTTAAGTGTTACTATGAAATGAATTAAATAAATCCATGCTTACTTTGAAAAAAGACAGTAGATCCAGCAGCACCTGTGTGGATTCGGTGTTTTCAGCGCCCGTGTCCGTAGCATTGTCCAGACGTTTCTTTTCGCTAGACATGTACTGAGCATACCTGTGTAGGAACACGCACTTCTGACTTGTGCAGTTTTCTAAGAAGTGGGCTGCTCTATCGTATTCTTGACAGTCAAAATAACTTTTAGCTAATAAATAAGATTCCTTCTCCTCTGCTGATATTCCGTCGTTATAACTTTCAAGAGGCTCTTCTATTGTAACTTTATGATCTTTTAAAGCAAAATTAAGTTCTGCGAGCCACTTAGTTGTCTGTGAAAGTCCCCGAGCTGTGCATTCACGTATTCCATGAAATATATCCTTTCTGACCTGATCAAGGTCAATAGGAATATCACCCTTAGTATTCATTGTTAGCGGCATATCAATAATTTTAGGAGATATAAATATTCACACACAAACAATAAAAATACATCAAGCCAAGGACCGGCAACAAAGTACAAACGTTTGACTTTGAAGTCTGTCAGTGTCAATCTGTCTGATCTGTCAACTTCAAATTTAAACGTTCTCGTAAAAGCACAGATAAAATATAGGGAAGATTCCGTGTATTAAGACATACATGAACCAACTATTGTCATCCTTCACCCCATCTCAAGACGTATTCCATAAGGAAAAAGAGACAAATAAAGTAGCTCTATTTGGTCGTGAACTCCATCAACGACTCCATTTTCTTGAACAATGCTACCAACCTGACTAGATAAAATGTCATTACTATTAGTGATGTCCAGTCTTCAATCGTATACTTTTATCGTCAATAATAATATTTTTACCAAATTAGGTAGCGAATACAGTAGGAATAAACCTTATTTCCTACTCAAAATCACGATCTTCTTCGATCGTGATTTCAAAATCTACATTTTAGGATAAAAATAAAATCACAAAGTTAACGAAATATTCTCTTTAATTAAAATGTCATAATGAGGGTTTCCTAAAACGTATGCCACTAGTTGGCGCCACTTAGCCGTAAGGTCCCGCTAAGAAACACAATTATCTAGCCCCCGAGGGGCCGCGCCGAGTGTGCCACTAAGAGGGATGGATATATAGTGAGCGTTGTTGCCATGCGAGAAAAATTACCCCATCATTTACCCTATTATATGAAACAATATTAAAATGTAATATCAAATATGTTTATTTAAGTGGAGTTTTAGTTTCTTAGTGTACCTTATTTTATTTAATTTACGAAATAGTATTTTAAACTGTCATAGATACGTGGCGTTTTTCAAGCAAAATATACATCTTTGCCGAATATTAATTAGATTGCATTTTAACGTATACCAACCGACAGTAGAATCCAAAAAAAGAATGTAAGCAAATATGGCTGATGTACACTGCCCGTGTAAACCGAAAATGCGCCCTCTATAATAGTGTTCAATAATGAAACGAACTATTCTGCAGTTGCAATTCGTCTATATTATAAAAACAAAATAAACTTATACAGTCTAAGGTAACAATCGATAACGCCATCTAACTGGAAGGCAGCGCCATCTCTCGGAGATTTAGGAACAAAAAATATAACTAAAACGTAAACAAACGATAGCGTCATCTAAATGGCAGACAGCGCCATCTGTTGGACTACTAGAGATGCAACATGCCGGCCACCAAGAACCACTGTTCTTCACATAACTATAACTGTTCTTTATACAAAGATACCAGGCAGTTGCTTACTAAATGTATTCATATTAGTGTATACTAAACTTATTGACATTTAAAAGACCTAATTTCTAAACTTTACTCAGCTAAAGGTAATACACATAATTTTGACACAGGACGCTTTATCAAAGAATTTTTATATCGTAGCGTCACAACACGCGTAACTTTGTCCACCCCTGGATGTTTTTCTACGATTCGGCCTAATAGCCAACGTGCAGGTGGTAAATCGAGTTCTTTAACCAACACCACGTCCCCCACGTTTGGTTCAGCAGACTCCTGCGTCCACTTGCGTCTTTGTAAAAAACTTGAAAGATATTCATGCGACCAACGCCGCCAGAAATCTTGCATCATCCGTTGGCAAAGTTGCCATCTTCTCAAAGAGCCAACGGGAGCAGTTTCATAGTTCCTATCTGGTGCTACTAGTAAGGACTCACCTACGAGGAAGTGACCAGGTGTTAATGGCATTGGTTCTTCTTGATCACCAACGTAACAAATCGGTCTCGAATTGAGGCAGCTTTCTATCTGAGCCAATACTGTTGAGATCTCTTCGAATGTCAGAGTGGAGTTTCCAACAACTCTCTTCAGGTGAAACTTACAGGATTTCACCCCTGCTTCCCAGAGTCCTCCAAAGTTTGGAGCTTGTGGGGGGATGAAATGCCACTGGGTGCCGTTTGTAGCAAGCCAGTCTGATATTTCAGGTACAAATCTTGACTTTTCTTCGTTGAGCATGTCCTTTAATTCCCTAGCTGCTCCGACGAAATTGGTACCGTTATCGCTATATAAATCGGTACAACGACCACGCCGAGCGATAAATCGTTTAAACGCGGCTAGAAAACTCTGTGACGTTAGGTCGCTGACGGCTTCCAAGTGTATGGCCCGAGTGGCCATGCAAACAAATAAGCATATGTAACCCTTATATGACTTATTGCCGCGACCTTTGGATACTCGTATACTTATTGGGCCAGCGTAATCTACTCCGGAGTGGAGAAACGCTCGACACATGTTAACCCGTGGCGAGGGGAGTTGCCCCATCAGCTGAGGTTTATTGGCGGCGGCATACCTTATGCAAGTTATGCATTTTCTACAGTAAAGCTTGACTACCGACTTCAGGCCAATAATGAAGTATCTTTCCCGAATAAAGTTCATCATTAATTGCGCCGCTCCATGAAGGGTAACCATATGTGCATCTTGTATGATAAGAGTCGTCAACTGTGATCGTTTCGGCAGAATGATAGGATGTCTTTGGCCTTCGTCCATATTTGCGTGATGCAACCGGCCACCAACGCGTACTAGTGCTTGTCCGTCTAACCAGGGATTGAGAGTGGTAAGTAAACTTTTCTTACTTATTGATTTTTCAGCTTTGAGGTCTCTTATCTCTTCTGCAAACGCTTGTTTCTGACATTTCCTGATCATTACCAATAATGCCTCATCTATTTCTTTTTTCAGCAGGTACGTATGCTTCGGTTTCTGAGGTGTCAAGGCTCGTCTACAGTAATAAAACCACTCTCAGCAACTTCGTCAGCGAGGAAAATTTCTTCCATGGATCTTCATCATCAACGGATTTTTCTTCCGACGTTACCAGGTGAGTTTTGATTTGTCTTTCTTCCAGGTTCGTGCTTAATGTCTTTGGGTTGATGTATTGGATGAAGTCTTCGTGTAACCATTCTGGACCCTGCAACCACAGTCTACATCCGATCAATTCAGAAGCCGGGATGCCTCTAGATGCGCAATCTGCGGGATTTTGTTCCGATCTTACGTGTGCCCATTGATTACGCTCGGTCACTGATAAAATCTCGGAACATCTGTTGCCAATGAATGTTTTCCAGCGACTGGGGTGACTGCTTAGCCATGCCAATACTACCTCTGAGTCAGTCCATGCATGCCGATTTTCTGTCGGTATATTCAACACTTCAGCGACTTCCATCAGCAACTTAGCTAGTAAGACCGCACCACATAGCTCTAACCGAGGTATCGAGATTTGTTTAATTGGCGCCACTTTTGTTTTTGCAGTCACCAAACTAACGTGTATCTTGCCTTCAGAATCTATTACTCGCATGTATACCACTGCTCCGTATGCTGCGGTGGATGCATCACTGAAACCATGGAGTTCAACTAGCCGTACATTGCTGCTGATGTGCATCCAACGCTTCAATCGAAAGCAAGTGAGCTCTGATAGACTTTCTCTATAGCTTGTCCATTCATCTAATAATGGTGGCGGGAGTTCTTGATCCCAATCTATCCCAGTGAGCCACAATCTTTGAATGAACATTTTTGCCTTTACTATGCTTGGGGCTATCCACCCTTGTGGATCGTACAGCTTCGAAATATCTGACACAACTTTTCTCTTAGTTACAGGTCCTGACATCGGTGGTAGCTGCACAGCGTACACAAACTCATCAGAACCACGGTTCCAGGTAAGCCCTAATATTTTGTTTATAGTATCTAGTTTGACAGCTATTTGTTTATCTTCCTGATTATTTGTTGCTTTTCCCGCTTGTACATTTTGTAGGATTGTGTCACTATTGCTGGTCCACTTTTGTAATTCAAAGCCACCTCTTCTAAGTATCTCAATGATTTGCTTGTGTATTTCTATGGCTTCTTCTTCACTCTCGCATCCTGACATCAAATCATCCATATAAAATTCGTTTTTTATCCTTTCAGCTGCCAATGGATAATCCTTGCCTTCATCGATTGCGACCTGTATTAAGCTTTTGACCGCCAAATATGGAGCCGAAGAAGTCCCGAACGTGACTCTGAGTAGTTTGTACTCCTTCAGTTCGTCCTCTGGGGTTTCACGCCATAGAATGCGCTGGTATTCAGAATCCTCGTCAGCAACTTTAATTTGACGGTACATTTTAACTATGTCTGCGATGAAACAGACCGGATAAGTACGCCAGCGCATTATCAGATGGCGTAGTTCCGGCTGTAAAGTGGGCCCCACCATCAAGTCGTCATTCAATGATACCCCGTTTTTACCTTTACAGGACGCATCGAAGACAATACGAACCTTTGTAGTTTCTTTGTCTTCACGTACTACTGCGTGATAAGGTAAGTATGTACATTGTACATTACTTTCGCCGAGATGAATTTCCTTCATGTGATTTAATTGTAGATATTCTTTAAATATAACCTTATATTCTTGTTTCAGCCGCTCGTCTCCCTGCAGTTTCCTCTCTAAATGCTGAAACCGCTTGAGTGCTATCTCCCGTGATAGCCCGTCTGCACAGGCCGGTTTGGGATCGCGAAACGGGAGTTTGACTACGTAGCGACCTTCATCATCACGTATCGTAGTCGCTTGATAAAAGTCTTCACATCGTTGTTCTTCGCATGATAATATTTTTTGTTTAATGCAAGGTTCTGCCTCGACTTCCCAAAAAGACTTGAGCAACTGGTCTACCGGCTCCAAGTGCATATGCATGCTTACCATATTGCTGTTGCCTTTGCTTTGGTGAACCCTTGTCTTTCCACTCAGTATCCATCCCAGTGTGGTGTTTAGTGCTGCTAAAGATCCTGATGGGCATTTAATTACCCCCTCTTCTATTATTTCACTGTAAACTTCAGCTCCTAACAATATGTCTATTTTGTTAGGAGTGTGATACTCTGGATCTGCTAGTGTGACGTATTCTAGTTCCGGCCATGATATAGGCGACACTGTCATTGCAGGCATGTAATTTGTGACTTTGTCCAGAACGTATGCTGTGACCTCGTACACACAACCTGAGTTGAGGCGTGAACTGATTTTTACTTGTACCACGGACCTCGCAATAAGGCTCTGTTCACCCCCCAACCCTGATACAGCCTCTTTGGTTGGTGTGATTTTTAATCCGAGTAGTTGGGCTGCTGCTCTTGTGATAAAAGAGGCTTGCGACCCCTGATCGATTAGAGCTCTTAGGAGCTGATTTTCCCCAGCATCTCGTGACTCAGCTTTTACAATAGCTGTGGCTAGCAACACCTGGTGGGCTACTCCTTTCACGAAATGACTAGCAATGTGTGTGGATGTCGATGGTTGTTCTTCCCGTGTTGGTGCTTTTGTTCCCGTGACTTGCCTTGCAAGTGATGCCATTGCAACTTGATTGTCAACAGACTCGTTTGAGATCGTTGACTGCGATTCGCCTTTCGGGTGTAATAGTGAATGATGTCTTCTGTGACAAATTTGACAGGACGTGGTGGTTTTGCAGTACTTTGCTGAATGATTACTTCCTAGACAATTGAAACAAACTCCGTGCGACTGGACAAAATTACGCTTGTCGTTTAGCTCTAAGTTACTGAATTCTTTACAATTTCTTACATGATGATTTTGTTTACAGTACACACAATTTAGTTGAGCAACATGTAACATTTGAATAGGGTTAGCCTTACTACTTTTATTAGAACTGTGAGCGTAAGTTCGTTGTTTGTGAGTATACATTTGATTCGGTTTTGAGTCTAGAAATTCTAATGAATGGTACTTGGTCTCTAAGAATTCTTGTAATTGCTTTACAGACGGTAGCTGGTCACAACCTGACACCAACTGACTAACTTTGGCTTCCCATTCCTTCCTACTGTCTGCATCCAACTTTTGACTGACTGTATAGATTACAATAACGTCCCAGGTATCTGTATTAATATCTAAACCCCTCAAAGCATTTAAAGTCTCCGTAGTTACATCTAATAACTCCTTGATTGCACTGGAGGACTCCGTTAGAATAGTTTTTTGTCCAAAAAATCTTTTCAAAATGCAATTGACTAAATATTGTTTATTGTTATAGCGACTTTTTAACAGAGTCCAACATTGCTCGTAACTATCGTTCGTGATAGGAATGTGTCGGAGCAGCTGCTCTGCTTCACCTTTGAGATGACCTTTGAGATAGTGTAATTTTTGTACATTGTCGATATCTTTATTCTCATGGATGAGTGATATAAACAAATCCCTAAAACTCATCCATTCGGTGTAAAGACCTGAAAACGTTGGGATGGTAATCTTCGGTAACTTAACGTGACTTGATTTTGAATAATCAGCTTTATCAGATCCAACGTCACAAGTTCTAGAAGCTCCTTGTATTTTGCCAAACGCTGTCTTCAATGCACATTTGTAATCCATATAGAGTTCATCTGTGATGTCGTACACATCCCCAGTGGTATAACTAGAAGCCTCTATATCAGCTGGTGTGTATTTCTCAATTAATTCCTGATGCTTCGTCGTGAATATATTCCACAAACTTTCGAGACTTTCTAGTCGTGTTTCAATGTACGCCGCAGTCAGTCTATCCTTGCTATCCCAAAAAAGAAAAAGAACGTGTCAACTGTGTCAACGTCAATTATTTTCTTTCGATAATTATTTATGTTATTTCTGTTCATAACAAATATTTTTAATAAATTATTATATTAATTTGTAACAAAACAATCGGAAAAATTGTTGTGCCTATAAATTGCAAAAAATGTGGTGCCAAAGTTCCTGCCAGAAGATTCCTGGATTGTTTTCAATGCCATGGGCGATACTGCCTAAGCTGCTTAGAACAAATTGGCGTAAGTTATAACCGCTATTCCTTGATGACAATTGATCAAAGAACCTCGTGGAAGTGCCGTTTTTGCCATGATAAATCTAATAAACCTTCCGTCTCGAAAATGTCTAAGAAATCGATTACTCCTATTGTTACTCCTTTGGTTAAACCCAGCACATCAAAAGCCGTTGTGACCCCTTTGAACTCTTCCTCTATTCACTCTACGCGAAACTGTCCGGACATACGTTTAGATGATTCAATTATAGAAAACTATGAAATTAACCAGCTTGCTCTAGAAATGAAAGCTCTAAGAGAAGAAGTCAGGCTTTTGAACAATCGATTCGCCAAATTAATCGACTCACATCCTGTCTGTAGTAGCTGTAACGCTAAACTTGTCACAAACAGTTCCAGGCCAGAAAATTTGATCGCCAAGCCCTATCCTCCGAAACCACATGATGTCATACCAACGCAGCTCGCTTCGACTCCTCTTAACACTACCGCAACCGTCGACCATAGTGTTCCCTCTACAAGCACCAACAAAACATCAAGCACCAAGCATCTGAATCCCAAAATAATCCCCGTATCATCGGCTGTTATATCTGACAGTGTCAAAGAACCTTTGAAGAAAAAAGACCGTCCCGTGCTACCACACACCGATTCAGTACACTGTACAGCTGGTCCAGATGTCACATCGCTAAGAGCCGCTGAGCCATATAAATTTATCCATCTCTGGAATATGTCATCGGGACCTAACGAAGTACTCACATATCTACAACAACTTTGTCCTATCGGAAACTGCACCGTTGACGAATTAAAAAGTAAAGGCAATTACAGGTCCTATAAACTCACTATACCGGAGAGATATGTCGAAACTTGTCTATCTGGTGATGTCTGGCCGCTTAATGCAAGAGTAAAAAATTGGACCTTTTTTCGACGCCAATGTATCTCCGAAAACTAAGGAATCTACCACTGCTAACCTTAATTACACAAATCACCATACCCAGCATCTAAATATTGTTTACCAAAATGTTCGAGGACTCAAGACCAAGTTGCAGCACTTTAGACATGCAGTCCTTTCACAAGATGCTGACATTATCGCTATCACAGAGACTTTTCTTGATGACTCCATTAGCGATCCTGAAGTAGCCTCTGAACTGATGGATGGACCATTCTTCGGCGCGATCGCCTCAACCGCCGTGGAGGTGGAGTACTGCTCGCAGCACGCCCTGGCATCTCATTACAGCGACATATCCGGACCATAGGCGGTGAAGATCTTTGGTGTTCTTTTACTCTTAATGATTTTAAATTTTATATAGCAGTTGTTTATATGCCACCAAACTCTAATGATAGTGCTTATATGAACTTATTTCATACTATTGAATCTAAGGTTGATCGTATCGCAAAACCTTTCGTTATACTAGGAGACTTAAACTTAAACAGTGCATCGGTAAACATTTATTCCTATTACCATTACTTTCTAAATTATTGTGATATTTCGGACAGAAATAATATTTTGAATTTCTTCGGTAGCAAACTTGACGTAGCTCTGGTGCAAAATATTTGTTCTACAATTGTAAACAAAGTAACTGATACCGGTCTCGTGCCCTTTAACGACCCTTATCACCCACCTATCGAAATTTTGATAGAATATGCTTTTCCATACTCTAAACTCAATTCCTGTCTTCCCCCTAGTAATGTTGACACCGCTCGGGATTGGAATTTTGCAAAAGCAGATTTTGCCCTACTTTACCAAAAGTTACAAAATTGCGATTGGTCTCCTATTTATAAATCCACAGATGTTGACAATGCTACTCAAGCTTTTTACCGCCTAATTTATAGTATATTTGATAAATGTATTTCCAAGAAAATACGATCACAAAAAAAGTCTAGGTCTTATCCTATATGGTTTACTTCTGAAATAATTAAAACCATACAAAAAAAGAGTTCGCAACACAAATTGTGGAAATCAACTAATGATACAAAATTTTACAATTTATATAGCGAATTGAGGACTCGTGTAAAAATTCTTATAAGCCAAGCCTACACTGATTATATTAGGACTATTCAGCAGAATATCAAAGTTAATCCCCAACAATTTTGGAATCATGTCAGCAGTTTTAAAACAAAAGGCGGATTTGAAAGTACTATTTCTTACGAAGGCAAAGAGTGTAAGGGTACTGATGCGGCATTAGCCTTTGCCGACTTTTTCTCTAGTGTATTTTTACCAGATGTTCCAACTTTAGACTCCGCACATGTTATAAAAAATGATTCCTCATCTTCGTCTACCCGAATCAGCGTTGACCAAATATCATTAGATGATGTTAATACCGCTATTAGTAAACTAAAACCTAATTCGGCTGTCGGCCCAGATAAGGTACCTCCATATATCCTAAAAGCAGGCAAGGAGTTTCTTCTTTATCCTGTTCACTTTATCTTCAATCTTATACTCACCACCTGTAAATATCCAAACACATGGAAAATTTCACGTGTCAAGCCTATTCCTAAAACTAAGGATTTTTCGAAAGCTGAAAACTACCGCCCAATAGCAATTCTCTCCTCTTTATCAAAAGTCTTTGAATCCATATTACATCTGAAAATCTCCGCTCAAATCAAACCCTTTCTTTCTGATAGTCAACATGGATTTCGTTCTAGGCGTTCGGTTAATAGCAATTTATTATCACTAACAGATTCGATTTCCTATTCACTAGACCAAGGTTCCCAAGTTGATGTTATATATTTTGACTTCCAGAAAGCATTTGATCGCGTTGATAATGACATTCTTTTGGAAAAACTTACCTTGTTAGGATTCACACCAAAACTTCTTAGACTCATTGCCGATTATTTCAGAAACCGACAACAATTTGTGTGTCATGGCTTCTACGTGTCTCCACCATATCACACCCGTTCTGGAGTCAGCCAAGGCTCTATTCTCGGCCCGTTATTTTTCATTTTGATGATTAACGACCTTGAAAAGGTTGTTCTCAATTCTCGAATCCTTCTCTACGCCGATGACCTAAAACTATTTCGTAGCATAAATTCCCTTTCGGACTGTGGTTTATTACAAAATGATATAAATGCCCTGCTCAGTTGGAGCATGAGGAATAAACTGCTATTCAATCTCTCAAAGTGCAGTGCAATGACTTTTAGCCGTTCTAAGTCTCCAGTTCATAACACATACTTGATAGACCAAACTCCACTTAGACGCGTAAACTCTATGAAAGATCTTGGCGTAATTTTCGACTCTAAACTTACTTTTAACGAGCATATAACTTCACTGGTCTCAAATTGCTACAAAAAATTAGGTTTCATATTCCGTCACGCCAAAGATTTCACCGACCCACAGGTAGTGCAACTATTGTATACTTCATTGATTAGAAGTAAGATTGAATCGGCCTCTACAATTTGGAACCCACACGAAAAATCGTACACCTTGCTCCTAGAAAAGGTCCAGAAAACAATTCTTCGGTTTATGTACAAAAAAATATACGGATACTACCCCTTTCTATACCCCACAAAATTCTTACTTGGCATGCTAAACTGCAATTCCCTAGAAATTAGGCGGAATCTCAAATTAATGTGTGAAGCATCTCGAATTTTGAGAGGAGAATCGGATTGTTCAGATTTACTATCAAGGATGTGTACCTTCTATGTTCCTGACAACTACTTGCGTGGTCGCTGCCATCGCCTCCTAGCGGATGAGGCATCCCGCACGATGGCTCACCAGTTTTCTCCAATTGTTCGCTCCCGTATTCTGCTTAATAAATTTTTATTTTTTGCACCAGGCTCCGATTTGTTCGCGGACAACCTTGACAAACTTAAAAAAGAATTCTTGCGTTTTTGTGAAACAGTAACATAAATGTGATAATTATCTATGTTATTTTTAACATAAGCTTCTTGTACTGATCAATTTATTATTGCTTAGTGTTTTTTTTATCTTACCATCTGTAACGCTTTGGCTTGTCAGCTGTTAGTTGTAGATGTATTAAATAAATAAATAAATAAAATCCTTGGGTGTTTTCTTGAAATTGTTAAACGCCTTTGAGATACGGCTGTTTGTATCAACTTGCAATTTAATATCCGAATTCATGGTAGTTATTACGATCAAATCCAAGTCCTCAAATGAATCGAAAAATTCTAAGTCCAGTGTCAATCTTTGAAAATTTTACAAGTGTTTTTAACTCTGTTCGCTGGGAGTGAAATCGGGCATAGGTTCCCCGTCGGTTCACTTTTTGTAAAATTATTCTAAGTCCAATTCTAGCTACTCAAAATTTTCTAAGTTCTTATTTGGCAGCTGTCAGATTGACTTTAGACTTGATATTGACAACTTTTAATGTGTGACACAGGTGACAAGTCCAGATTTGACAGCTGTCAGATTTACTTCTAACTTGACGTTTAACAGTTACTTGAGTTGACACTGACACTTAATATAATTTAAAATGTACTCACAGTTTCGCTTCATAAATATGTAATCACTGCACAATCACTTCCCTTTGTTCGCTGGTGGTGACGCCGCCGATGACAGCTGCTGCTGGTGTCCGCTTCAAGGTGATCTCCGCTGACGTCCTCCGCTGCTCCTGCTTGATAGTTTCCTTGACGACGGCCCGCCGCCCGTTGAAACAGCGCCCAAAAATTCCAGGCGAACAATAAGTCCCACCAATTATCCGATTCGTAGGACCATATGTACACTGCCTGTGTAAACCGAAAATGCGCCCTCTATAATAGTGTTCAATAATGAAACGAACTATTCTGCAGTTGCAATTCGTCTATATTATAAAAACAAAATAAACTTATACAGTCTAAGGTAACAATCGATAACGCCATCTAACTGGAAGGCAGCGCCATCTCTCGGAGATTTAGGAACAAAAAATATAACTAAAACGTAAACAAACGATAGCGTCATCTAAATGGCAGACAGCGCCATCTGTTGGACTACTAGAGATGCAACAGCTGACATTCCATAGCATCTGACGTGTTTGAAACATATCGTGAAATAAGTTCGCAGATATAATTTTAGGTTACCACTATAAATATCAATATTTTTTACTAAAAATATATGTGAAATCTTTCAAGTTCGGAATAAAACTACGATTGTGTTTTAAAAGTGTTTTATTATGGAATAATGCAAGTTATTAGGATTGTTTACATTTTTTTGGATTCTACTGACGAATGGTGTTAACGGTTTGCGGACAGCTCATATTGACTAGCAAAGATTTTTTTTACTTTTAGGTATACACTATCTTCTACCATCCCCGACTCTCAATTTCAACTCGTCAATAATGATATATTTAGTAACTTATCGACATTAAATTAAAATATATATATATATCATCATCGATTTCATTAGAAGAATGAAAAATTACATGTACCTACTTACCACAAACAACATAGTAAATAAACCCTCGATTACCCAAACTAGTTTGGGCAAACTTATTCGGACAATTTAAATAGGATAAGGTAAAATAAAATGACAACGTATATACAAATAACATTAAATTTACTCATAAATAATTAGAATTCTATGGAAAGAAAAAATCTGCAAGTGCACCACCGGGCCAAACCACCATTTATACATTATAATAATTTTACGAACGTGGGCAACTATCATTCTGAAATTACCCCAAAATTTTGGGTAATTATACCCTCCTTGCCCTGGCATCCCTCGAACAATAACAAAGTCACTGAATTATTTCCCTTTTCCGAGTTAATTATGGCCCAAATGCTTTCTAATGACTAGTATTTTTATCAGTTTACATTTTAAAATGGTT
>JALPQI010021821.1:0-15027 GCA_025490895.1 Thaumatotibia leucotreta
AAATCTAAAAAACTTAACTATATACAAAGCATGAAAAAAGCTACTAACAAAACAAAAACAATGTGGCAAATTATAAAACAAGAAATTGGAAAAAATAATAATATTCGTAGAAAAAACATTGCACTAGACTATCACGGGTCAAAAACGACGTGCCCCCAGACTATCGCTAACATTTTCAACGAACACTTTGCTTCCGTAGGCCTTCCGCCACACACTGAAAATAGTGAATCTATCTCCCCACTAGACTGGCCGAGCTCCTTAACCACCGTAAACTCCATGTTCCTACAGCCTGTCTCCGAGCAAGATGTATACAAGACCATCCAAAACCTCCCTAATAAACTTACCAGCGGATTCGACGACATCCCTCCCGTCTTAATAAAAGCATGTAATAACGAATTAATAGCTCCAATAACAGTACTAGTAAACCAATCATTTGAAAAATGCCAATTCCCTGACAAATTAAAAATTGCCGTAATAAAACCTATTCCTAAAAAAGGGGGTAACCTACGCAACCCCTCCAACTACCGTCCAATAGCTCTGTTACCAACAATATCAAAAATCTATGAAAAACTCATAGCTGACCAAACATACAGATACATGATGATACAGATACCAACACACACAACAACAAGATGATACAGATTTCTAGAAAAGTACAACCTGTTAGACGACAATCAATTCGGTTTCCGCAAAAAAAAATCAACCACCTTAGCTGTTTTCAATTATGTACAAAGTATATTAGAATGTTTAAAAAATAAGAAATATGCGATAGGCTTGCTATTAGACATGTCTAAAGCCTACGATAGGGTATCTCACCCCATCCTTTTACAACAACTGCATAAAATTGGTATACGTGGATATGCTCATTCTTGGCTCAGATCATACTTGAAAAATAGACAGCAATATGTACAAATTGAACATCAACACAGAGACTCAAGACAGTTACAAAATTACCAATCCAAATGGATAACTTCCAATCACTCAATACCTCAGGGCAGCGTACTTGGATGTGTGCTCTTCCTAATATATATCAATAATCTCCCAAAAATATTAACAAATCAATCCAACAAATGTATCCTATATGCCGACGACGTTTCTTGCCTTTTTTTACACGAAAACAATTCCGAAAATTACAGTAACGTAACGAAAACTTTCAATGATATAACTAAATGGCTAAGCGAACGTAACTTAATGCTAAATACCAATAAAACAAAAGTAATACAATTTAGACCACACCAAAAACGACAGACTGACTTGACATTACTTTTATCACAATTAAATATAGAAGAAGTCCCAGAAATTCCATTATTAGGTTTGACTTTAGACACCCACCTTAACTGGAAAAGCCACGTAGCAAAAATAACTTCAAAATTATCCTCTTTCATTTTCGCTCTCAACATATTAAAATCCAATACAAACACCGCTTGCGCTCTGTCGGCCTATTACGCATATGCCGAGGCCTGGCTTCGCTACGGAATAATTCTGTGGGGTAATAGCACCGACTCCCACAACCTCTTCCTGCTCCAAAAGCGATGTATTAGGATAATAGCCAACATAACTCAAACAGAGACCTGCAAACCACATTTTACAAATCTTCTAGTTTTAACTCTGCCGTCACTATACATATTGGAAATAACAATCTTCGTCAGAAATAACATACATTTATTTAATTTTAGCAATAGTTCCAGAAGAAAAGATAATATCAACCCACCGGAACCCTTTTTAGACATTTATAAAAAAGGCCCATTTTACCAATCCATAAAAATTTACAATAAATTACCTAGCCGCATTAAAAACATAGAATACCTGACTGAATTTATAACAGAGCTAAAAACTATACTATTACATAAAACATACTACTCTGTACAAGAATACATGGAAGATGATCATTTGTAAACGGGAACATTTTGCTAATTCTATTCCGAACCATACTTAAGTAACCATACTTAGGAATAATATACTTTTGTAACTATAGGTATTATATAACTGTACCACCTACATTTAATTTTAATTTTAAGCTAATTTTAAGTTATAATTGTTAAAAGAATATTTTGCTACACCCCAACGGGGTCCATGTGATACATACGATCTTGTAACACCTGAAATACCATGGTATGCAATAAACATATTATTATTATTCTCTTTATTTTACTTTCATCTCAGTTTAGGGTTTTTATAAAATGAATACAAAATTAAAATACAATACAACATACAAAAACAATACAAAATATAAACACTTTATAAAAAACCTAAACTAGGGTGCCGCCGGCAACGGGGCGGGCCCAAGCTGCCGGTGGTTAGGGCTGCAGGGAGAGGAACCGCCGGACTATGCGCGCCGTGTCCAGGATTACCGCCTTCTGCATCTGACCCTTGATCCAACCACCTAGCGAGAGCCTCTTGAGGTGTTGATCGAGACTCTTCGCTATGAGACCGTTCGCAGAAACAACTATCGGTACAATGATCGCCGAATCAACCTCCCACATGTCGGTTACCTCGTGAGCCAAGTCAAGGTACTTACTGGCTTTGTCCTTCTCGGCCTTCACGAGGTTCTCGTCATGGGGGATGGTGATGTCGATGAGCATTGCCCGGCGTTGGGATCGATCTATCAGCACGATATCAGGCTTATTGGCTACAATAGTCCTGTCCGTGATGATAGATCGATCCCAATAGAGCGTGGCACGACCATTTTCGAGAACTGCCGCAGGTGTGTACTTATAGTACGGCACTTCGAAGCCCACAAGGCCGTATTGAAGATCAAGCTGCTGGTGTATAATCCTGGCTACGAGGTTGTGTCTGTGCAAGTACTCGGTGTTAACAATCTGAGAACAACCGGAAATAATATGCCTGAGTGACTCACCGGGACGGCGGCATGCCCGACAAATGTCGACCGTACCGTCCTTCAGGATATATTTCCGGTAGTTATTCGTCATGATAACCTCGTCAGCAATTGCACAGGCAAAACCCTCGGTTTCTCCGAAGAGGTCCCCGAATCGTAGCCAGTTCACCGACGCGAGCAGATCTACGTCAGGTCCCGTGAGGGCCTTGTAGAACCGCCCGTGTAGCTCCTTGCTCTTCCATACCGCCTTGCGGTCCTCAGTGCCCAGTACCACAGGTCTGCGCCAGTTCTCTTTTGCCAAGGAGAGCGGCGTGAGGTTCCGGTCTACTGCCACCACATCACGATGCATCCCGCACTCATTGTTAAGAAAATAGTTTCTAAGATTGTACACCTCGCGGTTGTGGAGGTCTTTGGCATTTAGGAAGCCGCGGCCCCCACACTTCCGCGGGATGTACAATCTCATAACTGATGAGCGCGGGTGTAGCATTCGATGTGTGGTAAGCAGTGTACGGACCCTTCGATCCAGGGCGTCCAGCTCAGTCTGAGTCCACCTTAGTATGCCAAAGGAGTATGTGAGTATGGGTATTACCCAAGCGTTGAAGGCGCGCACTTTGTTGCCTCCTGACAAAAGACTGTTAAGTACTTTTGTGAGCCGGCTGAAAAAGCGCTCCTTCACCGCCTGTCTAATCCCCATATCTTCAATACCCAAAGACTGTGACATACCAAGGTATTTATAGGTTTCTGCTTCCGAGATAGATCTGAACGACATTGTCTCAGAAAGTTGTAAATTTGTTGAATTTACTACTGTCCCCCGCTGCACATGCATAACCGCACACTTATCGACACCAAATTCCATATTGATGGCACTACTGAAAACTTCTGTGGTTCGCAGTAGTTCCAACAAGTCTTGGCTATTTGGCGCAAATAATTTGAGATCATCCATATACAGAAGGTGAGAAATGACTTCACCCTCTCTCCGAAGCCGGCAACCTAGTCCTGAATCCTTCAGCAGGGTACTGAGGGGATTCAGAGCTAGGCAGAACCATAAGGGACTCAGACTGTCACCCTGGAATATTCCTCGCTCGATCCTTATAAAGTCCTGCGGGCCCGAGGGGCCATCCCCGCCTCCTGGTTGACGAAGGACTGTGGTCCACTGCCTCATACACGCGCCGAGAAAGGATCTTAAAGTTGCATTAACTTTATACAGCTCCAAGACCCTTTCCAACCATGAATGAGGCACCGAATCATAGGCCTTCTTGTAGTCAATCCAAGCGGCGGAGAGGGCCCCTTTGTTACGCCGGACTTGCTGGCAAATGGTCATGTCGATGAGGAGGAGCTCTTTAGTACCACGGGACCCAACCCTACATCCATTTTGAGCAGGAGCCAAAACATTGTTCGAAACAATGTGCGTGTTAATTTTTACTCTCAAAATGGATGTAAGGAGCTTGTACAGTGTGGGCAAGCACGTGATGGGTCGGTAGTTCTTCGCTTCCGTGGTACTACCGGACTTGTAGAGCAGGAAGGTTACACCAGTTGTTAAAGAAGGTGGCAGGGAACCGAGCTCGAGGGCTTGTTGGAATTGCGTTGCCAATCGTGAGTGCGAGCATCGAAACCATTTTAGCCAGAAGTTGTGCAATCCATCCGGCCCAGGACTTTTCCAGTTCTGAGTCGTGCGGATAGCACAACTTACGTCATCGGGGCTGATGGTAACTGCCCCCATAGGTTCGATAGTCTCGCATTCACGTTCGACAACGGTCATCCATTCACCCTCGGTGTGTCCGACGGGCGCTGACCAGATACTACGCCAGAAATCACTCATGGCAGTAGCATCCGGCAACCGCGCGTCGGACACACGGTAGTCGGTTTCCTCCCACTTTCGGTAAACCTTCCTTTGGTCACTCTGGAAAAGGCGATTCTGCTGGAATCGGTTCACACGCTCTCTGTAGCGGCGAATACGGTTTGCCCATGCATAAACCTTCTGCTTCAGAAAGTCGATGCGCTCTGTGAGGTTGGCCATGTAGTCGCGGGGTGCAATACCCGTTCCCGCGAACGCCTGGTTCACAAAGCGCATTACTCGGGGGCGGTTGTTGCCCCCCCTGAAGCAGATCAGCTTTGCAATGAGAGTCCTAAACGAGTCGATACGTCGCTCGATCCGCACCTGCCACGCGGGGACACCCCCAGCGGTCCTAGGTGCACGGTCAGAGTCCGGAAACTTGACTCGAGCAACACGGCACGCTGCAATGGCCCCACAGTACATGATCGAGTGCGTATCATCCAAATCTTTACTGGATCGTATATACGGCTCCAGTAAAGCGTTTAGGGCTCCCATCAACGCTAGATTGCGCCTATTCATGGGCAAACGTGGTAATCGTGGCCTAGAGTCGGGTGTGAAGCGATGCTGCATAATCGCTTCTTCCAAAGTCCTCCTCAATTGCTCATTGTCTGAAGTACTCACACTCAGGTTCGCAGCATCGTCCTCATCAGCAGCAGGACCGACCCGCAGTGCCTCGGATGCCAAGTCATGTACCGGCACCGGGTCCGGCGACGTGGCGGGTGGGTCCTGCGCCGAGGAAGGGGTCGCGCGAACAGGGAGAGCCTCCAGGCGAAGCCGATCAAGTGTCGAGTCATCCAGCCGCTTTGATCGTTGGATGACTCGCACTTGATCCGATAGTCGCTGCGCAGTCACATTAATGGTTGGTTCAAGGGCCTGAAACAGAGGAAGCATCCGGACACGATACGCGGATAGATTAGTTCCTCCCTCTGTAGCCCCGTAGTAGGCGCGCATGACGTTCTCATTCATAGCTTGAGACCATGTCATGCGTCGCACTACACCACCGGCAGCGGGAGCCGTGGGCGGGGCAGCATGTCCCGCGGGCCCCAAGCGTGCCGGCAGCGGTGGCCGTCCTCGTCGCGCAGGTGGTCGTGGCGGCGGCGGCGTAGGTCCGCGCTCGTCGCTGCTCGACCCGCTGATGTCGGGCGCGGTGGCGTAATCAGCGCCCGACGAAGATTGCGAGGAGACTGATGTCGATGAGGCGGACGAAGGTCTTGGGCGTGCGATTGGTGGAGACGCTTTATCTTGGCGTGCTTTGCTACGCGTATACATTTCTTAGATCTTTCAGCGATATTTTGACATTTATATGTTAGTACAAATCAGAGGCAAGTCTGATCGCTGTCGTCTCTTGTACCCTTGAATGAAGTTGTATCGTGAAAGGGCAATTTTTCCATGACGAGATGGTAAAAAATATCGTATAAATGCCGGTAAAATACATTGTTTATCAAAATTTTCTAAGAAAGTATATTATTATTATTATTATTATTAATTTCAATCACGCCGTAATCTTTGGTGCACATAATGTTATTATTATTGACTTATTGTATAGGTATTTTTACCAAGGACAATAAGGATATAGCGTTCATGAAGTACAGCCATTGGGGGAGCACTTGTGAAGGAAGAGTAGGTATAGATAATTTAATCCTACTCTCAAAAAGCTTTTCGTAGTGTCTCTAGGGTATAAGATACTTCAATATATTTATGGCAGCAGCCGCTGTTTTACCAGCTGGCTATAAATAAAAAGGCGTCTGAAATATAAACAAGAAAACCTAGGTCTCGGAAAGTTTTCGTCGGAAGCAAATTCGTACCAATAAATAATCTCTAACGAAATATGTAACATATATCCAATTACTTTTAGGTAGGGACGTACACTTTATTTCCAAGACACATAGGGAAGCCTGTGGGAAACTGATAGAACTTGGATGAAGGGACTATTCAGCTTCCAAAATAATATAATTAAGTTAAATAAAAGGTTCACTCACGAGTGTCAAGGGCAATAAAACTGTTCCGAAGTACTATCGCCATCAGATATATCGGAGCGGTCAGGATGGTAACAAATATCTGAACAGACCTCTATTGTCATGGCATTACAGTGCATGTTTAGATATGTGATATATTAAATGGCGACGTTCGCTACTTAAATTTGTGGCCTATCCCACAAAACTTTACAACAGCGAACCATTCTACAAAATTATATAAATTTATATACAAAAAGTAGACAATTTTGTAGAATTGTACGAGTATCCTTGTAAAGTCTTGTAGTTTGGGCCAGCAGTCTGCACGGCCTATGCTTTCTTTAAAGCTGAAACATCCTAGCACTTTTCCCAAAAACAACATTTAGAACACAAATTATGTCACAGTCTTTAGAGACCTACGGTTTCCGTAGAATACTAATACATATAATTTTACTACTAATAAGTACATCTGTCTGGTGATTTTATCTACAAATCACCAGACATACGTTGTAATGTTCAGCTCGGCTTAAACTCTCCAGAGACATACCAAACCCTTTACAAAGATTACCATTTTAAATACATCTTCAGCGGGTGGCAACGACCGGATATCGCCGGTTGCCACTTTATCGCGTCGCGCATTTATCTTGTCGAGGACCAGCTGTTTATCCTTGTCGGTCTTTATCGTCGGCTCGTAGTCGACACAGTGAGCGGCGGGGCCTGGGGTCTGGAACGTGACATGGTCCTACATAATTACAGGAAATGGGAAATGGACGAGGTCCTTCCGGGAAGTTACACTAATTTACGGCACCCGGTATATCTGAAGCAGTTCGAATTGTAGTTTATTTATGACTTTAATTTTATCTTCCGGTCTAATAAGAAAAGTAAGTACTCAAGGCTAATGAAGTGCGACCTCCAACCCTTCATGGTCCACAATAGTTATTTGTACAACACGAGAGCAAAGTACGTATTTGATGCGAGTGTCAGTTTTGAGTCTTGAGCGTAGCGAGAGACTCGAAAGACACGAGATTCAAATAACTTCGCTCTCAAGTTGTACATACAACTTTTCACCTCAGCATGGAGAAAAGGAAAATATGTTATTAAACATTTATACGCGCCATCCCGTTATTTTTTGTTTTTGTTTTACCATTATGTTTGTAACAGAAAGTACATAATTATAACTACTAAAAAAATGAAAGCTCATAAAATTTTATAAAACAGTTATAATTATTTAGAAATGAACTCGTGTCGAATTTCTGAACGCGATTCTGACTCGCCTAGTACCACGATATCCGTCCGTTTTAAAACGGCTGTCTTTCTCTCTGTCACACTTATATATAAGAGCGATAGAGAGGTGGAATGACGGACGCCAATGTTATGTATGCTTGGTGGTAGGGGCCATATGCCGTTCGGATACAAGGAATCGGGTCCGATAAAACGCGTCGTCTAATACAACTGGCTGAATACGCTAGGATGCCATGAACGAAAAAAAAAAATGCATATTATGACAATTTATAACGTAACATTTTTCATCACTGTCTTTTTACTAACAAGTGAAAGAAACAAAAGAAAAAGTTGAAGTCTAAACGTCATGGAAAACAACATTCACTCAGTGAGCAAAATCGCACTTTGCTCACTGATTTCGCGAATCAAAAGAAGTCTTTTCAAGCTGCTGAGGTGAAAAAAAAATTACAGTAGCTACTATAATAATTATTGTGGCTATTGTCATGTTTTTTGCGCGACACTGTTGTCATCGCAAAATTAATTAGATAATTATGCGCGAAACTGTTGACTTTTACTGCTAGCACTTCTTCAAAAAAGTTTTCCGGCCCTTGAGTTAGGCTAATAAATTAATGACTATTAGTACCGAGTGTTTCCTAAGTGTCCGCTCACTAATTGGCTCATTTGTATAGCCACTAAGCATGCCGGACTAAATACAGCTTAACTAAAACTGACCAGACTTTATTTATAAGTTCCTACATCACACCCTCCACCCTCCTCTCGTAAATAACGGTAAATACGATTTGCAGATCGATTAGCTATAGCTGGCACAGAATGGGTAAAGTAGTAATCGAATTATATAAACTGACGTCTGCGGGCGTGTAATGATATTGCCGTGTTGCGGTATTGGCTATAAGCGCAGTGCGTGGCGAGAGAACTAAATGCGACGAGGTAAAAATTAATATACACTCAAGCTGCTTTGCAATATCAAAAATTCTAAGTCGTTTATTTGACATAAATTCACAATCAGGGTACATAAAAGAAGAGGAGGTTGGGATCTCCTAAATAGATACTTTGTGAAAGTGTTATTAAAAAAATATCTTATAAAATAAAATATGTTATCATCATAAGATAAGGAAGTCTCTACTCTACGGAACAGGTTTATTTTTTAGAAATGACGGGTGTTTGTCCGATCCTTGCCTATAAGTCTGCTTCCGTAGTGAGTTGGTATATCCTGCTTTTACACTAATTATACAGTAGAAACCGTGTCGGCAATGGCGCCCTGATTTCTTCCCAATCTAGGTACTAACATTATTGGCAATATTTTTACGGAAAATGCCGGAATCAGTCAGTCGGTTTTGATGTTTTTTTCACCACAACCCCAACTGATATTAACCACAACCACTAGTCAGAGTAACATTATGGTATTAGGTATAGTCCATTTCAAATACGAAGGCCCGATGCCACACGAAACTTTTGTCATTTAATTGGTCCACTACAAATTGGCACGTGTCGTCCACCGATGTATGTAAAGAATATCACGCCACAAAAAGGTCTGGCCAGGTATCTTTTGTTATCACTGATCCTATTGTTCACGCCTAATGACTTTGTCAAGTGGAATCGGGCCTTCGTATTTGAAATGGACTTTACCAGTCAAATACATCTGGATGGAACTTGCGAGATTTATCAGATAGTGATTGTAGGTTTCTTATCCACCTCTCTCTAATACCGAATACCACATATTAGATTGGCGCCAGCTCTTATGACTCGACCTGTTCGCTACTATGACTTAGTAGTAAGTAGCAAAAGTTGTTTAAGAAACTCCTTTCATGCTGATTACGTATTCATTTGCCAATTTGGATTCGTTGCGCTGAGTAGCGATGAAATCGCAAATTCAAATGCATGTTAGATGTGAGTAGCTTAAATTGAAGTTTTGCTAAAGTATTTTTCTGTTAGATAAGTACCATCAGTTAAAAATATGGTTAGTCAAATACGGAGTAGAGTCGAAAAGAGATAGACCATATTTTTACCTGATGATACCCACTTACGTTTAAATTAGGGCTCCCGATATACGTACTATTCGGCGAACCGTAGATCCGTGTCCTTAACCCCGGCGGTACTAAGATCACGAATTTCACAGTCACGCCGAGATACGTACCCGAATCTTTGTTTGTATACGTATCTACGAATCTTGGCTTCGTTTGGCAACGAGACTGCTCGTGGCATGGATCCGGCCGGACCAATTACAATGCAAACAAATAAGGCCTATTATTGAATAACAACTTGTTTTTAAAGTACGTATTGAGTATTATACTCTGAATCGCGACGAACGGGATTTTATTGATTAGACTTGCATTTTTCGTATCGATTTATGTTATAGGATAACGTTGTAGATACTCTGTTCTATATAACAAGCGACGGTGTTATTTATGAATTAGAATTTATATTGTGATTTTGATAATAATATTCATAAAATTGCACGATGCTCAATTTGGGTTCAGGGCAGGATTGTCTACTGAAAGTGCTATTCTGTGCCTTAAGCAGGCTGTCAGGTACTATAAGGATAGGAACACACCAGTATTTGCCTGTTTCCTGGACCTGTCTAAGGCATTCGACCTGGTGGTGTACGACCTGCTGTGGGAGAAGCTTAAAAGCGCGAGGGTTCCTCCAGAGTGTGTATCCCTCCTTAAATTTTGGTACTCGAATCAGGTCAATCAGGTAAGATGGGCAGGGAAATGGTCTGATCAATATAAACTGGAATGTGGGGTGAGGCAGGGGGGGTTAACTTCTCCTCTTCTCTTTAATTTGTATGTTAATGCGTTGATTGAGGAACTGAGCAGCACGCATGTCGGGTGTCATATAGATGGAGTCTGTCTCAATAACATAAGTTATGCTGATGACATGGTGCTGCTCGGTCCCTCAATCAACTCAATGAGAATCTTGCTTAAAAAGTGTGAGAGTTACGCTGTTAGGCATGGTTTGAGGTACAATGCAAGTAAAAGTGAGATGGTGGTCTTTAAAGCCCGTAAATTCAATCCGCAAAGCGTACCTCCGATCATGCTGAGCGGGGTAGCTCTTAAGATTGTAAAGAAATGCAAATATCTTGGTCATATAGTCACAGAGGATCTTGATGATGACCAGGATATAGAGAGAGAGAGAAGGGCCCTAGCAGTCAGGGGAAATATGCTCATCCGTAGATTTGCACGATGTACAAGGGAAGTAAAGATTACATTATTCAAAGCCTATTGTACCACTTTCTACACGTGCAGTCTATGGGTGAAGCATACGAAAGGTGTTTATAACACACTAAGGGTTCAGTATAATAATATCTTCAGGATGTCGTTGAAGTTGCCTCGAAACTGTAGTGCATCAGGCATGTTTGCCGAAGCGCACACTGATGGCTTCCACGCCATCAGACGCAAGAGGATTGCCTCGTTGCTGAGACGAGTAAGAGGGAGCGAGAACGGCATCCTGAGGATGTTGGCTGACCGCCTTGACTCGCCCATACTCAAATATTGGGTCGAACTTGTAACTGGGCGAGTAAAATAATAAAATAATAGATTATAAGTATAAGTATAGGTACTACTAACAATAGAGCTTAAGTTTTTGTAGTGATAAGTTATGTCATAAGTACTAACACTCTATGGATGTTTAATCTGAAATAAATTATTTTTATTTTTATTTTTTTATTTGAATCACCAGATAGAAAAATGAAAAAACAATGTTAAAAATATTTGGCCAAATTTCTATACATAAAATATTATCTTTTATAGTCGTTCATATAAGTTTATTACCTGCCAGGGCGGCCCTTTTGTAGATAAGACCTATACTAAGAATTTGCACGCGCAAAGTAGCTAACAATAGTTTGTCTGCGATGTAATTGACCACACGTGGTAATTTTACTGATAAATATGATAACTTGGGCTTTACCTGGTATGGTACACCTTTTGTTTGTGAAGTTGAATGAAATAGCCGCATCTTTGTTTTGATGTAGATAAGCGGGGACGTTTTAGTTAATTCGAAAAGGGAAATTTCGGGTTTTGGTTTTATACGTGTTTAGTCACTAATAAGATTGCAGTCCGGACAGAATTAGCTAGAGCTGAGTCGAATTTAAATTAATTGGTTTTTTAATTATTTGTATTGTTACTGTTGGTGAGAAGATAGCGTTTTTAAAGTGTATTAATAATGAAGATAAGTTGGGTGTGGAGTTATGCCACCAGGGTCGGTGACATGGCTTTATGCACTTTGTGCAATGATCGTACGAACAATGAGTTTTCGTGTCGTGGTGGTACAGCAGGATCGATAGGAAAGCATTTGAAAGCGGTGCACCTAAAATCTCCCGTTATCGTCACGACATCCAGTGAGTTAGTTAGTATATTGTATTTTTTAATTATATTGCTTTTTAATATCCTTTTGTATTTTAAATGTTCCTTTAGGTGGGTATTTTGTAGGAAATAACGTTGCAAATTTGTCTATTTATGACCCATTTATTTTGTTCCTGAGTTATGGGTTTCCTAGTATAAATTAATCGTTGTCTGGTACCCTCAATATTGATTTATGTATTTATTTATATCAACTTTATTGCACAAAAGAAAAAGTTAAATTATGATATTTAGAACGAAGAAAAAATATTTACTCCGCACTGTGTTATTTACTTGTTAACTTCCGTTCACATCTCATTATTAAATTAGGTAATTAATACATGACAATTTGTCAGTGTTTATTAATATTGAATTCAGAAAATATCTATATTTTATAATTCTGCCCTCCTTACCTTAAAAAGCTGTAAGTAATATGTTAAATTTAATTTCTGTACGTATACACGTTATCATACTGAAATTAAGTACAATTATTTATTAGATTTTCAAACTAAGTTATCGCACTTTACGTTAGAAAGGCAATTAGGTAACGAAGTATAACATTATAATTACGTAACCACTAAATTCGATTCACAAATATCACGGTACATTCTCATCCGTTTTCCTTAGTCCTTAAAGACAACGCATCGAATCGTCACTCAACAACGCGGGCGGAACGGATCTGCGTGTAATTAAGATACGTATCCCCGTGTACACGTGTATACGTAGCTTTATTGATACGTAGCCGTGTAACACGCAGGAAACGGGCCTTAAAACCGTTGCCGTGTAACACGGCAACGGGGATCCGGCTACGGTTACACGAAACACGGTCACGACCACGAGCCCTAGTTTAAATCGTGGTTAGGTACTTTGATATATGTCATGTATGCTTAGTACATGATTGGTATGTCAATTTGTCGCCGCGAGATACATTTTCCATCTTTTACTTACTATTTGAATAAAAGAGGGATGGATAGTCTAAGCATGTGCTAAGCCTAATGATTGTCGTGGCGAGATAGTGAATTCTATAAGAGAATCCGGTACTAACTGCTCATTCTTAGCCGTTGGAGGGCGTGAGACCAGTGCCTAACTTCTACGAAACAAGATACTATACATTTTAATATTATTATCTACTTACTTATTATTCCCTCATTTACCTGATATTTACACAAAGTATGTTGGTTCTTCAAACACAGGTTTAAATTACAATAATTATGAACACAATCTGAAAAGAAAACACCCGAAAGGAAAATATAAAAAAATATACAAGACAACATTTGGCAAGTAAATAACGATAAAAGTACCTATAATCGTTACAAATTAGAACTATTGGATACAACGAAACTGATTAGGTCTAGATGGTTACGAGTAGGTATTGTCACTGCCACTTATACCTAAATAAAGTTATGAAGACTGCGTACATTTAACATTTAAATAGTTACTTGTACAGTCAGCGTCAAAAACACTTTTTAGCATACTAAATATTTGGTGTACCTACCGAAATAGGAGTATTTGACTTATTTGACTGTTGCAAATTATTCGACGCTAACTGTACAGCTCGTACTTCATCGTTTCATTAAAAAATCGCTCCCGCGCCGCCGAACTTCACTTGTGCGAATAATAGTATATTGTGCATCTAGGGAGGTAAGTATGGAATTACCAACGAGAGTGTTAGAAGCCCGACACCGTAACTGTAGGCAGAGGGCTTTTAATGACTCAAGTTAGTATACAGCTTACCGACCGTGATGCATACAATCTTTTTCATCACATTTGCCGACAAAAAAATAAGTTTTAAGAAAAAATATTATTCAATGACGTACTGACATTTCTATTACTCCCTAGCCACTCATATGCTTTGAAATTTTGGTTGAGCTTTATTCCTATGTAAAATAAGAGTGACAGCTGGTAACCAGAGTTACCAAAAGCAATTGAGTGGGGAATTACACTTTTCTTTCTATTTCTTCTGATATGCATGCACGCAATGGCGCGCTTTTTAGACAGCAAGTGTGATGAAAATGTCATTGTGAATTGTGAACTTTGAACAAAACGGAACGCACCAATCACCTATGATATGACCTGTCAATGTCATGCTGCCGGCAAGGACAAATAACCTATTTTCGTTTCGTGTTTAGACCGTTCAATTTAATAATCTCATTATTATAAGTTATAAATATTATATAAGTTCATTTCAGTGATTACTTAAAACATGACTTCTCGAAACTTGAGAGCTTTAATTGGACCATCAATTTTAAACGCAGATTTATCAAAATTATACGAAGAATCTCAAAAATTGCTCGATAATGGTGCTGATTATTTACATTTAGATGTTATGGATGGGCACTTCGTTCCGATCTAACATTTGGACATCCTATAGTTAAGTGCCTCCGTTCTAAAATATCAAATGCATTCTTTGAGACACACATGATGGTTTCTAACCCTGAACAAGTAAGTACCGCAATAATACCGCAACTATTAATTACACGTGGCCGTGAGAATACAAATGTCACAACTCCAACTCACCCCGGGGTTGTTGTAATAGTCAATTCAAGAATGAAAATGAATTGAGTTGACACGGGCCATTAATTATTGAATATCTATCATGAGCAGCAGCATCATCACACACTACTATCACTCATCCACTTACAAAGCATGGTTATTATCTAATAATGCACCCCAATGCATAAGGATCAAAAGGTCCTTATAATTTATGCATAAGCATTTAAGGCATTAGCTTTGATAGGCATATGTCCAGCAACGGACTGAAATGGAATGATATGGATCATATAATATGTACAATCTAATAAGAATTTAAAAAAAGTATTTTACTGT
>JALPQI010021822.1:0-18218 GCA_025490895.1 Thaumatotibia leucotreta
AATACTCGTGTTGCTTTATGTTGGGGTTACATTACATGAGCCAAGTGCTTATTTATTTATTTAATCTTTATTGCATTAAAGAAAAAAAAAACTTATAGTACAAAAGTCTAACTTAGAGCCAAAAGGCATTCTCTACCAGTTAAGTTCAGTCAACTTTGTTTTTAAATGCTTCAATGATTAAAAAATTGTGCAAGTACCAAACTTTGACGTTTAGATATTTGAAAGTCCAATTAATCGATTCGATTACTACCTACATAGACGGTTTGAATTTGTGTCCGCATATTTTTTACTTGAAAGAAAAACAAAAAAAAACTGTGTTTATTAGTAGCAATATGTTTACACATTTAAAAATAGATAAAAACAATCCTCTTGGATTTTGTACAGTTAACCCGATAAAAAAATCGTGCAATTATTTCCTCTAGCTATGATATTTTCTTTTTGGATTTCAAACAACAAGGAAAACAGTATTTTTACTAAAAGTACTTCTAAAATCGAAAACAATAATTTATGCTTTAGGCTTTCAATATTTTTCAATATAAAAGCACGTGTAGATATTGTTTACCTTATTTCGAAAAAAAAACAAGGTATAAATATTCACTCGGCAACTAATAACATATCGCAGCTTTAAAAATAAACCGTCATAACTCAAAAAACGTGAATTTTAGGAAATCGAGTATAAAGTTTGAGAAATTGGACAATTTATTGTATTTGCTACTACATTGTGTTAATGTGTTATAGTATTATATTAATTGCGTTGTTCATAGTGTCTACTTGGATATTACGTTCAAACTAAAACGAAATCAGTGTGATAAATATAATAAATTGAGCTTAGAAAAAACCCTTGCCGAAATATGCCGTTTTATGATAAAATATTTTTTTAAATATGATTAATATAATGGTATAAATCAAAAAATCGACGGTTGTTACTGTTAAAATGAAATAATCTGAAATGAATCATTTAGTTCCAATAAATATTTTGTCATAAAACGCGTTAACTTCGAATTTACCTTTTTTTAAATAGAAACTCTAAAATAAATCTTTTACAAATTATTTATACAGTAAGGCGATATATCGAAATGTCTCTCATCATGAGCATCCTTCCTATTCATGTATCGGACGGATCATAATTGAAGTTAGCCTCTTTAACACAACTTGAATCGCGTGATTTGAACGTAGCAACTCATGCCATCTCTCTCATTAACGCTATTTTGACGGGTCTGAGAAAGAGACCGGGTAAAGCTATCGAAAATATTGCGTTTTAGTACATTAACTCATTTTTTGACAATTTTGAGTTATGACGGTTTATTATTAAAGCTGCGATATGTACGCTATATGTTATTAGTTATAAGATGAAATAATCTTCACGAGGTCTGTAGCATAGGGTAACACTCCAGGTCATACCTACTTATAACGGCAAACGTCATTGAAACCGAATTATTATTTAAATAGGTACTTTTTAACTGATATTTCCTAAATTTTTTAATATTTTATAGCAAATATGAAGCCCGGGTCTGGTCTGAATCCGTCGATTCAATTATCTTTCTCATACTAAACATGTCATTCACTCTTTTAAAATAAATGCTACTAGAACTACACAGTACACTCGTGTGAACCCAGCATTATCACATGGAATATAATGCGTAACACATTGTGCTTACCCCATTGCGGTATTTTTGCGTAAAGATTCACTTAGACGGGAGAAAACGATATACTATTCCCTGAAACCCTAAGGATTCTTGGAAATATTACTCGTAGAAGATACAGTTTACCAATTTATTATTACACCAACCATGTTTCAAACACTGAAAATGTATACAATTGATGGATATACACTGTGACATATGGCGCATTTCACGTCAAGCGGACAACAAAATAAGTGTCAGGTTCCCGATATTGTTTATTTTGGGATATGTTGGACCCTATTCAAAGAAAAAAATGATACATGATAAATTATTTTTTTTATAAATTAGTTCTTTTTTTTAGGCTACATTACATACGAGTACTTCAAAGATTTGTCAAAATGGGGGAAACAGATCTTTCATAAGCTCTTGTTGGCGTTAATGCAATGAAATGAGGAATATCTAACAAAATAAAGCGTGATTTTTAGACGATATACGATATATGAAGTGTTTTTAGTGCTTTGAGGGAAAAATGGAAAATTATTTTTGTTTCGCGTAGTAAACAGGAACTAAGTAAGTAGTGCCAACGGGGTCATGTAGGGCATATACCCGTTCAAATAAAAAAGTTTAATATTTATAGGTGAACCATTTTCGGAGATATTTAGTAACATACATAGACAAAAACAGTCTAGTTGAGGACCTTCTCCTTTTTTTTAGTCGGTTAATATCGCTGTAATATTTTCTAAATTTACCTTTTGCATTTGTCACATCAAGCAGGCATGTCTAAGAAATTGCTAGGCCAATGTTTACGATAAACATTTGAAATGTTGATTGATCTATATAGTGTGTTCGATCACTTAGCTTATTACAAGAAAACTTATATTCCCTAAATTACCAATTTATATACTGAAATCAATCATTTTCTCAGTGTGGTGGATGCAAAAGTTAAGCCTATGACAGGGTAAAGTATATCACTGCGGACATTTTCTTCGGCTTCGTCTGCAAAGTCTGACAAATGTTACTTTTTTTGGGTTCCGTAGTAAACTAGGAAGTCTTATGTATGTCTGCCTTTCTGTCCGCAGCATAGCTCAGACCCACAAATTAATCACGTCAACAAAGTGGTAGCATAAAGTATAAAAAGGAAATCGGGTATCTGGGTCATTTGTAGTAAAAGTGAACCTTTTAATTTTGATATGCGATCATGGACTGTAATACGCCATTTTACTCGGCATCGTGCGTACTTTTCAGTTATGAAGCAAGAAAAGTATGTCTCTAATGCCACGAAAATAAGTATGTAAATTGAGATTACTCAGTTTATTTACTCCCATACTAAATGTACCCTACGCTAGCCGCCTTTTCACATGTATACACGTAAACTTTATGAAAGCCTAATTCAGCAAACACACTATAAAATAAAGCAGAAATCAATTAATAGAAACTAAAAATGCAGGCCAGAAATAAGTCAGAGGCTCGATCACGCTGTTTATCCATGCCTATCATTCTCATGGGTCTGTTGAGTCCTTACGAACCAGTTCCATGTGACCCCCGAAGACCATAACAACTGGAGATAGTTTCATACTGGTTCAAGGTGTAAATAATCTCGCAAGCGACCGCAATGACTTTCCAGTAGCCGTACCATGAGTTGGAAAGTAAAGGTTACATTAGGTTTTACTCGATACGTAAAGCGTTCTATCGTGCTCGACTGACATATTGGAGCGAGCGCGGTGTACTGTTTTACGTTTTTTTTTTTTATATTGGCACTACAAAGTGGCTCCACTCCACCTGATCGTAACGTAAGTGAAAAGTAGAGCCCAAATTGCGGCGGCAACGAACAGGAGACCAGCAGTAACCTATCAGTTGCCACCGCCTTGCTGGCCCGCTAGATGCTTCTTCACGCTTCGTAAAGGGTTCGTTTAAAGGGTTTTACGTATCGAGTAAAACCTAATGTATCCTAAATATTGGATGTCATATTTCAAAGAAAATCGACCAAGATCACCAGAGTCCGAGGTGGGAATTGAACCCACGTGCTCAGCTTTCCCAGGCCTGCACCGCTTGGCCTTTCGGTCTTCTCAGTCTAATGTATCCCTTACTTGGCAATTCGTGGTAAGGCTCCTGGTACTATTCCGAGCTGACGTCTCTCGACACAGCGACGCATCCAACCAAAACAAACACCGATCGTAAAATCTTCTAATCAGGGAGACATGACAGACTCCACTTGGTGACTTACAATACAATGTGGCCATTGGAAAAGGGAAAAAATTCAACAGCAGATTTATGACCAAATTTGGAGTTAAAAATGTCATATGAAGTTTTCTGGATTCAGTCTATTTTAAGAAAAAAAATGTTTTTTTCTTAAAACCGTTTTAGACCGTTACGCTATAATAAACGCATTTTAGGAAACGATTTTGTCACCATGTTGTCTTAGTCTTGTCACACTTAATTGACAGACATCAAATGAACAAAAATATCTTTAATTACCTAGCAAATGTAAAACAAATCTTAAAAGTGCATTGTTTGCGATAGTTTGATTAATAAAATCCTTTTTTTGTGTATAAGGCATTCAAAACATCAAAAAAAAAAACAAAAATAAATTTTTTTTTTGCAGATTTGACCAAAACTCATTTAACATTTTATGCTCCTTTTAGTCTCAGGAATATGCTGTTAGAATTTTTCCCTTTCCTCGTGGGCACCTTGTCTATCTTGTGTTGTAAGAACATAATACCAGTGGACATAACGAGGCGCAAATATACAGCCTGGCAAAAAAGAGTAGAAATTAAAAAGTGGCAACATTGTAGTGTCGTCCCGTTTTCTCACGCATATTGATTTGAAAGGGACGACACGACGATGTTGCTACTTTTTAATTTCTACTCTTTTTTGCCAAGCTGTAATCGCGGAATTCAAAATTGTGGGTGGGATGGATAAATATTATGGGACTCTTTACAAATTAGAACTTCTGTGACTAGCATAGTTATTAGCATATACTCGTATTGTACTAGTAAGCGTGAAGTCGTCCTGAGCGATTGTAACGTAATTCTATAATTTCTAATTGTTGATTCCAGCAGTGTTATATATTTTTTCAAAATTGATCTATTACACTATAAGACTAAATGTAACTAAGAAGGTATTAAGTTTAACAACTGAGACGAAAATTTTACACGTGGATGCGACTAACAAATTCTTCGAATCGATGAACTTTCGTGCATTGGATCACTTAATGGCTAAATTCTGATGTTCTAAGAAACCCTTATCTGCTACTATTTTTCTCAGTTGGGCAATAAAACAAGGCAAACGAAAACATATAATTGGAGTTTTAATAAGAATTTAATTAGTTTAATTAGGGCAGCATTAATAAGTTAGATGGTAGGTGGATTTGCAGAAAAAGTGTACCTACCTTTTAATTTTTTTTGCGATCATGGACTGTAATACATCATTTTACTCGGCATCGTGCGTACTTTTCAGTTATGAAACAAAAAAAATTCATACTACCTAATTTAGTATGGGAGTAACAAAAACTGAGAAATCTCAATTTACATACTTATATATTTTTGTGACATTAAAAGGTACACTTTTTCTGCAAATGACCCAGGTACTGTTTTTATTAACATTTATACCGTATCCTTACGCGTAATCTAGTTTATTCGTAAGACACACAAGTAAAATACCAAAAATATAACATACAAAATAAATAAGGTCATAAAACTCATAAATAATCCACCATGACATGGTCATCACTCTCATAATGATCTCTCTTCTCATAGCATGAATCTATAAAATAGTACATTACGACACAAGTGCGAAAAACAGGAAATCCGAAACGAGTAGCGATGTTTTAAAACTCCACGCCACTCGTTTCGAATTTAATGTTTTTCGCACTTGTGTCGTAATGTACTATTCCAGCTAATATTTAAAATGTAATCCTTTTTAGAACTTATTGAAGTTCGGAATGGACCTCAAATCTTAGATTATTCTATGAATACAAATATCGTCATCTATTGTAGAAATGGCATCATAATTGTACGTTTCTTCCAAAAGACATAAAGGCACCACCTATGCTCTCTTCACGTACTGAGTTAGGTAAAGTTCAACGCCCTCAATCCGTGCCGGGATCAGATATCGTATCGTTTTCTCTTCCATTTGATTTGTTGTTCTCAATGGATTCTGTGTAATGAATGATGCGTGACACGTGCCTATGTATTGCATGAACGTATACCGCGGCAATACCTGAAACAAACACGTAAATGTAATATTCTGTATAATTCTTAAAAAATACACACAATTTAGGGTGCTTCTTATTTTTGCAATTTTGTGGGATGTTGGAACCAATAAAGAAGCTCTTTGCTGTTCCGATTGCAATTTTCTATGGGGCACCTTCTCATTTTGTTATTTGATAAGTAAACCATATTTGTCATTTTTTTCAATTATCATAAACAAAAATTAGGGGTCGCTACCATGGTACAAAGTTCAAGAAAGACTAAATGATTAGTCGTTTTTCTAGTACTTCGGTAGCGACCCCTAATTTTTGTTTATACCTAATAATTGAAAAAAAGACAAATATGGTTTACTTATCAAATAACAAAATGAAAGAGTGCCCCATACAAAACTGCAACCGGGAGAGCAAAGAGCTCCTTTATTGGTTCGAACATCCTACAAAATTGCAAAAATAAGAAGCACCCTAACACACAACTTATATCTCAGTAGTCTATATGAATCACCAAAAATTAAATTGTTGTGCATCAAGGACGGTCCCCAGCCGGCCGGTCGGTGGGTCCGATCGCCTTTGGAGTGCAAACGGCGGTGGACGTTGATGACCTGATGACGGACTGTTGGGGATGGCGCAGAACCGGCCATTGTGGCTGATAGGATGATGATGAGACAGAGTCCCCGCCTCCAGTCATTAGCTCTTGCTATTACATTACCCTTACCATTAAAACGATAAAATAGTGCTAGTTTATGAATATTTATTGTAACGCTTTATTTACATTGTTCGTAACGTTCGCAAAGGACCTCTAAGTATTGGATTCGTACATATATGTACTCGCAAACCTACCAAAATTCGAGAATAGAATACTCCTGAAACCAAAAATAAGAAAACAACACTTTTTATAGCTTCGTATACGTAATAATATAAGTTTTAATTTAATTAATTTAAGTGCTCATTTTAATCACATCATCAGCCTACTTGTAATTATTCTAACATTAAAATTAATTTAAATACAATTACTGTAAACCCTATCACACCTACAGCAAACAAAAATTTGAATCGCTAAAAATATCTTCAGTATCTTTACAGTGCCGTAACGAGTGATAATTCTAATTTTGGAATGATGCTATCTGAATGATCCGTTACGGCGATAATCGTATTTATATAGCCACCTTTCATGATGGCTATACTCTTTTTGTTCTCTAAATGTCATTTCATTACACTAAAACATGTCATTATCGCAAACGAAAGTGACGCAATCAATCCGCCACGTATACAGGTGGTCCAAACCTTGACGTCAAAAAAATTTTTTTAGGTTCCTTACGTCATGGGCTATCAGAATATACCCATTGTATGTTAGCCGACTTTTTGTAGTTTTCGAGTTATGAATTTTTGAAAAATTTTTTTTGAGAAATTTTGGTATGAAGAAATTTGTTGATAAAAAATAACTATTGGGTTTTTTTAATATTTACTTTTTGCAAAAGTATTACTACAAATAAAGCATTTACTGACAAAAAAATTAGCGTCCTCACTTTGATACAAGTAGGATAAAAAATACCAAATTCAAAATTTTACGTTAAAAATGCATCAAAATAGCATAAATGTACGTAAAAAAAAACATATCACAAGGATTTTTGGTAATGTAAAGACTGCTCTAGATCTGAAACCTTCGTAAAAGCAAAAAAAAAATGATACTTAATACTTAGGATTTTTCGGAGTAGTCGGTCTAATAAACTTATGCTATTTTGATGAGTTTTTAGCGTAAAATTTTGAATTAGGTATTTTTTATCCTACTTATATCAAAGTGAGGACGCTAATTTTTTTGTCAGTAAATGCTTAATTTGTAGTAATACTTTTACAAAAAGAAACTAGTTAAAAAACCCAACAGTTTTTTTTTATTAATAAATTTCTTCATTCCAGAATTTCTCAAAAAAAATTTTCTAAAATTCATAACTCGAAAACTACAAAAAATCGGCTAACATACATGGGGCATATTCTGATAGCTTATGACGTGAAGAATCTAAATAAAAATTTTTGACGTCAAGGTTTGGGCCAACCTGTATAGCACAGGGAAATTAACCCTGAAAAAGAAGCCCTCAAACAAAATAGAGTACGTAATAGTGGGTAACAAGAATAGGATTCATGAATTTACGTTTACTTAGGTACGAGTCAGCAAATATGTTGTATACTACCCACTGTAAACTTACTTAATGTAAATTATAATTTTTCCACCCTATACAAAATATGGTGTTAATTTCTGATAGTATTATGTGAAATTTTATTCTTTAGATGACTGTTTACCAAACGTTACTGAACACCGTTTAGTATTAGTAATCAGTATTGAACTTTGTGGAAGAAGTCTTAAGTTACTCATTATTAAATTTTAATAACTTCAGGGAATACGATGTAAATCCATCTTCCATGTTGAGACGCCCAAGACGTTTCTGTAGGCGAACTATTCGCAAATCGAAAAGGTGTTTTCATCAAACGTTCCCATTTACGATGTCGCTCTCAGGAATTCAATTTAGCTTTCGCTAAATCTATTTATGTTTCGACAGACGAGAAAAGAAAAAAATGGTGTCGAAAATTTGATTTCGCGATGCGTAAATTTACCGGATGTCAATTGATCTGCGGATTGTGGTGATAACAGGCGAACATCTTGGCTTAAATATTTAACATTTTGGCGTTCATTTTAATATTCGAAATCCACGACAGGTTGGCAGCCAGACGGACAAGCTAACAGGGTTGACTGCATCTGTGAATTTTTATGCAAGTGTTGGTGTTTTATCCCGTACAGTGGACTATTTCGCACCTTTGCATATTTATCTTTGTCACTATGTTAAAGCAACGCTTTGTGACATGACGAGCGCGCTTCAAAAGACCAGATCACAGACCTTCTGGATGGGAGGACGACGTAAGAAAGATTGTAGGGCCGACTCTGGAGAATTGAGACAGCAGATAGCGACAAATTAGAGACTTGTATGCCCAGAAGTGCCCACTTCATACATGCTGACGAAGAAGAATAAACAAGTGATGGAGAGGCAGATAGTCAATCTTAAGAAGAAATTTGTTCGTTGTAACCCCGATACCAATCAACTGTCTGAAATGAACTGTGTCAGTGCCCATGCCCGACACTAGAACGGTGGCGATCTCGATGTTGGACGCCAAACCAGTGTCATTGGTGTCATTGTTGGCGTAGTGTAGATAATAGACGGTGTCTGACACTAAATCCGGGACACTATGAAAATCGGACACTAATTCGGTGTTAGTAACGGTGACTGTTGCCAAATGTGCCAAAAGTGTGGATATTCGATACCTGTACCGACCTGGTTAGTACCTAATTAGTATCAGTGTCAGAGTCGGAGTCTAACGCCAAATGTATCACGCAGGGTTGACTAATGTTAATCCAGAAAGATTTGCCAAAATATTTTAAGGTATATAAGTTAGGATAATGGTTTTCTGAATGGGGTAAGACAAAATGCCACAGATTTGGTGGTCATTGTCAGTTGTTCTCACTCACACCTATGTCACCCATGTTTGTGTCAGTGTCAGGACAATTGAGAGTAAAAATGGGTCAAACGCAAACCCATGTTCGGAGTCTTTCCGGTGGACAATCTAAAAGTTAAGGCTAATAAGCTTGATTTTCTTATGAAAGCCTTATCTTCATTTAGACGTACTCCTTTTTCATTGCGTTGTATGATAAAAATCATTACTACCTGTCCACAGGCTGTTAACTATCGACCACAGGAAAGAAAAATTGCGTGTTCAGCTGAACTGTAGAGCCCCTCTTTCCTGTGGCCAATAGTAAGCAACTTGAGTCGTGGTGTAGTTGTGATTTTTATCATACAATTAAATAGGAAAGGAGTGCCTTTAAATGACAATAAGGGTTTAATAAGAAAATCTAATAGCCCTTAACTCTTAAAATGTCCACCGGAAAGACTCATAACGTGATTTTAAGTGACCCAAATATGATGTGGATTTATTTTCATGTACTGTGAGAAAATGTTGCCTCCCCGTAGCAGATAGCTGCCTCTCACTCTTGCTTGGCTGCAAGAAAGGCAGTGAATCTTAAGTTTTAGTCAATACCCTAGTGTACCTGTATCGGACACTAAATTACATTGTTCCCAACAAAGTTACGGGGACGTCGGAACTTTTCGAATTGAAAGAAATAGGATTCTAAACCAATTCCGGTTGGCCAAGTCACGATAAAAACTTTATTTGTAAGTTAGTTATCTTTGAATTGACTAATGGTAGTCATGACTCATGTAAAGGTGCGGTTAAACTAAAAGATCATTCGCTGTTCTAACCTCCCACTCTACGAAATTCGATTGGTACACAAAACGTGATTTCTTTCGTAGAACGGGCGCTTGAACAGCGAATGCTCTTTTGGTTTAAACGCACCTTAACAGCCGCTCTGTTACGAAATGATGCCACCTTGGGGCTTATAGTAACCCTAGTAACTATCAACCATCATTGTATTTATTGTAAATGTCGATTTTGGATAAATCTGTAGATTATTAGATGATCGACTACGTATCGGATTATTTTTGTATCAAGTGACAGATCGACAATACAGTATCAATCAAATTGATCGATATACCTAGTCGTAAAACAGATTTTAGTCAAACCGTGTTTTACCTAGTGAAAACTTGATTAAGTACTTAGTGCTTGTCGTAGGTAGAAGCGCGTATTCGCACTATTCTCGAAGAGCTGAAAAACTAGGTTTAGCTGGGATTTTTGGGAAGTGCTTTTGTGTACACTAAGCAATAGTTACCATTTACTTTAATTAAATATGTGCCTATTTATTATAGTTTTTGCATATGGGTTAAGTTGATCTGTATAACTACAAAATAATATATTTCGATTTATTCAAACATTTTAAAAAGAGCCAAACTTCTAGTCGACCTATGTCGTTTTATGTTTCCGATTAATAAAATCTTAAGATGGGATTGTTTGGTGCCTGCTTTACGGCTAAAGTTAGAACATTAAATAAATGTAATAATCTGTAAAACTTTAGCCCATTGGAACTTTAATAAGATATTTTCTTATAAATCTAAAGTAGCATAAAAAATACTACTTACTACTTTTTATTTTGAGGAACCAAGTGGAAAAAGAGCACTTATGACCAGGTTTTTGGAGTACACTTAACATATCAGCATTAGTTCTAAAACAGGCGCTTGTGGCATTGTTCCGTGGATGCCGGCGCCGTCCAATTGCTGTAACGATGTTACCATACCATAATGATGATCATTGTACGAGGTGACAATTTGCTATCTAAGTAAATCTAATATGAGGTATTGCTGTTTTAGGGAATCCTTAACAGGTCCTGTAGTTCCTTTCCTTAAATGTCTTTAAACTGCGACCAAATCAGATTATAAAATCACACGTGCCGGTTTGCGGTGTCACTCCTTCACCGTGGAAAATATTCCCACACGTACTAAGAGATTCGGCAATTCCTTCATATGCCGGACTATTAAAAAGTGGAATTCTTTACCGGCACATGTGTTTCCGCATACCTATAAGTTGGGACCCTTTAAACGAAGCGTGAAGAAGCATCTAGCGGGCCAGCAAGGCGGTGGCAACTAACAGGTTACTGATTATCTCTCGTTCGTTGCTGCCGCGATTTGGGCTCTTCTTTTCACTTACGATCAGGTGGAGTGGAGCCACTTTGTTGTGCCACCATAAAAACAAAAGATGAGCAGCAGCATAATATATTTAATAGAGGAGTACACCGCGATCACCAACCCACCTGCTAAGCGTGGCGATTATGGCTTATACTCCCCTTGGAAAACTTATAAATCGTTGTGGAGATCCATGAGGAAGGGCTTTGCCAAGCATGATGATTAGATGCTAATTTCGAGTTGCGTATTTCTTAAAATATCCTGGGCATTATTACTTTCGCAACTCTAAACTTTAGTTTTAAACGTTTTAACAGCCACTTTCAACTTCATATCTCATAAACACTGTTTATATGATTATACAACAGCACAAAAACATAGAAACTAGATGTTAGATAAACTTCAGAGGGGAAGAGAAATCGACACAATTTCTATAATTTTGTTTAAAATTCCTTGGCAAAGAATCTAACATGGGCAACGAGTTAAGTAGGTCAGCCTGCAACATCCTTGTGAACGTGTGATTTTGCTTTTTGTCTTAAGTTCTGCAGTCAGTGTAGTGCCAATGAGCCTGCCAAGAAATCTAGATGAGATACGGCTTCAGGCCACCCCTTGCTGGCGTCTGCTAAGTTATTTATTACGTGGTTGCAGCCAAATCTGTTTACTGATCAGCATATCAGCAACTTATTTGCGGATGTAAAGGTTTAAATTTAATTATAATTGAAGTAATTCAGCCTGTAATGTAATGCAACAAAAGCAACACACTCGAGTAAAGGTCTTCGCACATTATAACGACTCAACGGCGACTCGACTCTATGCCAAATATTGAAATTTAAACGCTATGTCATACGTACTAGGATTAATTTCAAAAAAATGATATCAAAGTAGTCTACGCGTCGTACACTAAAAGTCAACCCCGACTCGTCGGTCACACATTGACCACACGTTGTCCACGCGGCGACCATGCGTTTGCGACTGACGTGTATCAAGCAACCATTTTCATTGCCCACTCGTTCATGCCGCGTCGTCCATTAGTGACCATTGAAAGGATGAACCAGAGATGAGTAGTACAACGAAAGTGTAAGTAGAGTTGCTGCCGCGCCGCGTTGGCGTGGAATTATTATAATGTGTGAGGGACCTTTAAACGCTCGGTGACCTGTAAATTCTCGGAGGAATCATAATATATGTTCTAAGGGTAAATTCAAAAGCGTATGACGTAACTGTCATAATAATGTTTACAGCTACATTGCTCTTCTTTTGCTTGCATTGGTCTTCAAATCTTAAAAAACATTGAATTGGTGAATCCTTTGAATTTGAATGAAAATAATGTCGTATTAAGTATTAACCTGAAAGTTAAAATCGAACTTCGAGAATTCACGTTGAATGATTCGCTTTAGGGAAGAGTCACAAAAAACGACTGAAATGTTTGATGCAATGTAACCAAACCAATACATTGTTACACTTGATACAATCTTTGAAAACCTCTCAAGCAACTAAGTTTCTACACGTACGTTTCTAGAATCTACGCGGCACGGATTTGAGACACTTAAACAATTCACAATAAAATACTTTGTTGGAATGGAATACATTCTGGGACGCCACAACGCCCAACTGAGGTGAACTTTCTCGTGTTGCGCAGAAATTCGATAGGCGAAATATCTAGTTGTAGACTAAGGACTAAGTTAGGATAAGTTTAAATCTTAAAAGACTTGATCGTGATTTGTAAGAGCCATTCGCAGATGCAGTATTCTCATGTAAATGATTTTTTCTGTTCCTAGAGAATTTTTTTAAACACAAATATTATTAATATGCTCGAAGGTGGCATTCTTTGTTTTGAATATTATTGTTCAGAATTGCCTAAAATGTACGTCGAACTTTTGTGTCGTCAGCCTTTTCTACTACTTATGCATGTATTACCAAATATGCCATACTGTACATGTGTTAACTGACCGGGTAGTAAGTTCCTATGCCATCTAATCTAAGTGCATAGATAAATTACACATATTTATGACTACAGATTTCCTCCAGTTAAGAAATAAATGCCTTTTATGTTCAGAGAAAAGTTTCTTTAACGCTAAAGAGTTTCTTTTAAAGTACGGTGTGAGATATATGAACGTAATTTGTCGAAGCTCGGTACACGTCTGCCGTTTCTTGTGACTTTAAACAAATTATGACCGATTTCTCAAGCTACGTTACTTAGAGGAAATGCCATTTCTAATAGAGAATAGTTGTAACTTGTAACAAGTCGAATTTGTTACTATTTATTTGCCGAGCTGTTTTAGCAGGAATTATTGATCGGTACGAATAATGTGTATAAAGTCCAGTATTTGTGGTGTTATGTCAACCTAATTTAATAAATAAAATAATTAAAAAAATGGGTCAGACAATATTTAATTTATAGGTTTAATCAACTTTTTGAACTTAATTTGACATTGTAATTTAAGTTATTATATTAAATTGTACATTCTAGTGTAATAGTGTTCTTTTAATATAATTGGTATTTGTTAGTTGTAAGTTAGTTATATAGGGATTTATGATTGTATTTGTAATTTATTTTATTAAATTTAATTTTTTTATTGCTTAACATCTAAACGTAATTGATGTAATATTAGGTATGTGAAATTAAAATAAAATATTTACGAGTATGTACCATATTTGTAGGTCGCTTGTTTATTTATTGTTTTTAACGTGACTCCACATATCCTATGTTACTCGCGACGACATGAAGATTCTAATGATACCTTACACATCAATAAATTGTTGTCCCATTGCAAAATCTGCTTGTTTAAAAAAATTACAAACATACATAGGGGCTAAGCACAGGGGGGTTTTGGCAATCGTATCAAAAGTGACAGAGCTGTCATTAGTAGCATCGCTATCACTTCCACAAACGCGACCATCAAATCGCTACTGCCGATCTGTTATGGCTTCGCTTATCCAAAGGCATCATTTGTTATGATACTTATGATACCTAAATACATGTATCATTACTTTCTGATATCAATACTATCGTATTTCAGTAACGAACGAAAGATACACCGAGTATGCCATTTGGGTTAGTACCTTTTTTTATTTATTTAATAATTATTTTTGTTTATTTACTTTTACTGTACCTAATTGCCTATTTTTTTTCTGAAATGGACATTTCTAGCAGGATCTTTTACCATTAAGTAAATCAATAATACCTATCTCGCAATTCTCCCTCTTTTATTAATATAGTAAAGAAGGGATGCCTCTTTCACAGCGACATAAATACTGTCGCTCCATTCATATGCCAGGTCTACATGTGTGGGATAGCGAAGTCAAGAGGAAATGTTCATTCATATTTCTAATCGAAACATCGGCTAATTAGCTGGCTGCAAAGACGTTCAAGGCCGCTGAAGTTTCAAGTTTGATATCAAAGTAGCAATATCGATCAGCTGTTTGTTTGCTCAGCCAGGTCGGCTACCCACTCCGGCGATGACATTATTAGTACAGATACAGGTATCGACTACCTTTCATAGACTCCGCACTTTAAATTCACGAAATCGACCGAGAAAAGCACGATGGTCCCTGTTTCACTTCCTTTGTGGACTATGGAAATACTCGGGAAAAATAAATAAGTAAATTATATTTCTTCAAGCATAACTCGTTAAAATGTTATGGACGTCCCTGATTGATTAAAACGATGGTTTTGTAATTTCACACGATACATATGTTTCAGGGATTCTTATCTTCAAATTAAATTCAGTAAAAAAATCGTACATCAATAAAAAATATAGGTAAACCGTAAATCAAAAATGTATATTAAAGCACCGATTGGTCCTGTTGATGATATGATAATCGGGAAAGTTTTAATCAATATGTATATTGAGTTAAACTTTCACGATTATCGACACAACGACCAATCGGTGTCAATCAAATTTTCCCTTAATTATGTAACGTAAGTCATCAAGTAACTGAAATTGACAATCGCTTTAAGGTGGAATGTCACGGTCAGCTAGGCACTACTACGCCAATAGATGGCGTTACAGTGCCTAGCTGGTGCGAATTCTACGTATTTTTAAATTTTATGTATGATAATGGAAATATTTTTAATAAGTGATGTGTTTGCCTAAAATAAACTGCTATTTCTAATGTGGTCAACTAAATTTCAGATGAGGTTTAATTTACAAAATAAGTTTATTTGAATAAATACGAAACGCTGTCGCGCTTGCGAAGTATGCACACACACATTCAAACCCTTATTCGTTGACGAAACTGATTGCTTATTTCTTCGGAACATGTTTTGAACTTGGATTAGTCTAAGTTGGATGACCGTCTGACGCACATTCATGAGGACCAAGGTTCAAATCTCGTAATATCAAGATATATATTTTTTACTTTGTAAGACTTGTTATTTTTTTATTGATACTTACTTTACCTATAATCACAATTATTCCAGTAATGCCTGTAGCCTATCCCACAAATCTTCACAAGCGTACAATTCTACAAAATTGTATAAATTCTCATACAAAATAGTTGTCAACTTTGTAGAATTGTATGCTTGTAAAGTTTTGTGGTATTGGCCCCTGAACTAGCCACCTAGGTTTAATTTTGGTAACCTTATTTATTTACTTAAAAACGTTTTCAGGTGATGTTATGGCATCCAGTTCCGGTATTTTTTGCATGGTCAATGTGGAATAGACCATACTACAAAAAACCGGACCTGGATGACCTAATAGGTGTACAATCAGATTGGGACGGAATCTATTCTATGACCTCAGACAAGTTTTCATATATGTATAGTTATATATTTGATATTTCTAGTCACTTTAATTATTAGATTCCTTCCCATTCTAATCACGCGCGGAATACATAGATAAAGAAAACAGATCAATTCATAAATTCAGTGTTTTATTTACATCATTTCATATTATTTTTATTTATTCTTTCTGGTTTTAGTAGGTACTATCTCTGTCAATATACAGTTTTTATAAAATATCACTAGTGTTGGCAACATGTTTTCTATAAAAGTTTCGTCGGTCATTTGTGACACCTGCAGTTGGCCTTGGATCTGAAATGAGAATACTCATTGTTAAAATGGTGTCTGATGATTACTGGAATAAAAAATACAGTTCAGCTTTATCTAGTTAGATGGTGGTGATCCTGACTGCGAAGTTAGGGAGGGAGCCTGGGTTCAAAACAGGTTCAGTGAGTATCTACAAAAAGGTTATAGTTTTAAAAGTTGAAGGCCTGGAACTCATTATCGGGAAATTAACGTTTCCGGTATTTACATTAAAAATATGTTATACTTATAATATATATTGCTATTTATCTACATGACAAGTTTCCTGGGTTATTCCAATCCGTGGAGCAGTTGTTTCGAAAACAACAAATGTTTTTATTATAATATAAGCATAGTGAAAATATGTAATAAAAAATCTGTTGAAATAGTGGGAGGAAAGATACTCTACCGGACTTACCTTTTGATTTCTCCGTAATATAGTATAATTTCTACAAGGCTTCGCTTACGAGTTTTTCCCGTGCCCGAGTATCGATGTTTTTTATAGCCTTTCCTCCATCCTCATGTAAATCACTGTAGATGCCACGCTATAAAATATTTTAAACAATCGTTAGCAATTTAGCGTCAATTCGGATTATACAAACCAAAGTAACCAAATGACTGCCGGTGATTTTGAAACATTCATGTTTTGAAAGAAAGAGTGACGTTTGAATTTAGTGTTGCCGACGTTGCCGTGCCAAATGGATTATACGTTCGGTTACACGCGACTATCATTTAGTACGCACATTATTTTAATAAAATTAAATGTAAGAAGTCCAACCTATAGTAGCGTAAACGTAACTATTATGTATGTATTTTCTATAATAAATGGTCTTCTGTTACAAAATATAAAAATCAAGCAAATCGATCGAATACGGAATATCATAAAATAGTACGCGGGTTGGCTATTGGGTGTATATAGGACCTATATGGCAACATTAGCAACGCTTTCCGTTTGATGCAGTTTGATGGAACAAAATAAAATAACATGCGTTCGGTTTGACAAAGCGGCAACGCAGCATTTGTGGTCAACTGGCAACGTCGCTTTTTAACGCACACGCCGAAGATACGATTGGTGTATGACACTGTCGCCGCCGACCCACACATTGACAAATTTGTATTAAAATAAAGTAGTGTTTTAAGCTATTATTTGACCATTTTTATTACGGAAATAGAATTTGCCGCAAATAAATATCAAAATGATTGTGGATGGAAGTGGTTTCATTGTAAAACTATGCTCCATTTACCCATATTTGATTAAATCAATTAGTATGAAAAACGAACCACCTTAATCGCGATTGATTGTCTCGCAATTATTTTAATTCATTAGTTTCATTAGTAGAGCTTTTAATGTAATACCTAAGTGCTTAGTTTGTTATACTAGATATCGATATTGTATAATTAATGCGCTCCATGATATGTAGAAAACCACTGAGAAATAATACTGTACTCTACTCATAGTGATGTGTTTCTGCACCCAAAGCACATGTGTCCTAGTAGTGAAACACTGTTATCTAATAGTTAATATCTATATATGTCGCGTCACTCTTGTGCTAGGCATGTTTCTGATGAGAGGTGAGTAAGCTTTGTGAGGATGCACTCTGTGAACCGGAACTTTCGGTTTTTTTATACCACATTTTCTGTCGATATAGCGTCTCCGGTTTTTATGAGCGAAGGGTCCGTACACCTTACACACAGTATCATCATAACACCTTTGGAGTTCCCGTTCATAAGTCACGAGTGTCACGATAGCTGACCCT
>JALPQI010021823.1:0-11237 GCA_025490895.1 Thaumatotibia leucotreta
CTCTGTCAACTACAGAACGACTCATCGAACTATTACATGCTATTGAAAATATAAACTATGACATAATTGGACTGAGTGAGGTCAGGAGAATGGGCAATAAGATAGAAGAACTGCAGGAACACATATTCTGTTATATTGGAGAAACGAATGGACTCTATGGAGTTGGATATCTGATTAAAAAAGAATACAAAAACAACATAATCAGTTTCAACGGAATATCTGAAAGAGTAGCATCACTGCATCTCAAATTCGAAGACAAAACAGTAACATTAATTCAAGCTTATGCTCCAACAGACAAAGCGAAGGAGGAAGAGTTGTCCACTTTCTACAATGACCTGAGGAAAGCTCATGACACACATAGCCAAATAATAATATTAATGGGCGACTTTAACGCCAAAATAGGCCAACCTAAAAAACAAGAAAACTTCATTTTAGGACCCTTCGGATATGGAAAACGTAATGATAGGGGCAGGAAACTGATCCAATATGCATTTGAACAAAAGGTAGCTATTATGAACACATACTTCAAAAAAAAACCAAGCCAAAAATGGACATGGGAATCACCAAACCACAAAACGCATAATGAAATTGACTTTATAATGTGCAATAAACCTCAACAAATATCAAATATGGAAGTACTGAAGTGTGTATCCTACCCCTCAGATCATAGGTTACTGCGAGCAACTCTTATTCTGGAAACTCCAAAAAAGTGCCGGAGATCATTTAAATCCTTACCCAAACCACCCAAAACTGATTCCGAAAAAACTATGTATATCCAAAACCTAAAGGAAAACCTAGAACACATGAAAAATCTGAACATAAGCAATATTCAAGAATATTACGATACATTGCAAAACACAATTAGAAACAGCTTGAAAAAAAGAAATAACAATTCGAATAATAAAACTAAAATACTACGACAAACAACAATAGACCTAATAAATAGACGAACAGAACTTATCCAAGCGAGAAACAAAACTCAAGCTATGAAAGAAGAACTTAAAGTACTCTTCAAGCTATCAAGCAAGGCCATAAAAATAGACTACAAGGAACATAGGAAGAATATAATAGAGAGAAATTTGCAAACATACAGAAGTAGTAAACGGGCGCACAAGGAACTGACTTTACACAAAGATTGGATACAAAAAATAAAAATAGGAGACCATGAAACTAAAACCCGTAAAGATATCATCGACGTAGCCACTGAGTTTTATAAACAACTATACAAAGAACCACCGGAAAATACGAATGAGGGAGATTATCAAACCCTAGAATTTCCTGTAAATTATAGTGAAATAGAACCAGTCACAGAGCAAGAACTATTGGTACAGATTAAAAAACTAAAATCAGAGAAAAGTCCCGGACCAGACAACATCAGCAACGAACTGATAAAAATAGGTGCCCCACTACTGATCCCCTATCTAAAAAAGGTTTTCGACGAGATACTAACTACTGAAATAGTCCCTACACAATGGTGTATCTCTGACATAATACTACTCTATAAGAAGGGAGACCCAATGGATATCGGAAATTACAGGCCGATTAGCCTGTTGTCCAGTTTATACAAACTTTTCTCATCAATAATATTGAACCGCATAGCACAAAATATCGAAGACAGCCAACCAATAGAACAAGCAGGATTTCGAGCGGGATATTCTACCATGGACCATATTCATACCCTGGAACAAATACTGGAGAAATATAAAGAATTCAAACGTCCCCTGTATATTGCCTTTGTTGACTACACAAAAGCATTCGACAGCATATCACACAAGTCGATCTGGAGTGCGCTCAAAGTCTGTGGAGTCAACAAAACATACATAAACATTATCAACAACGTCTATAAACAAAGTATCAGCAGAGTAAGACTTGAAACCACCGGAGAAGAAATCCCTTTAAGGAAAGGAGTGAGACAAGGGGATCCTCTTTCTCCAAAGATCTTTATAGCGGTATTAGAAGGCATTTTTAAACAAATCGACTGGAAAGATGAGGGACTTTGGATACGGGGTAAAAGGCTCAGTCATCTTAGATTCGCAGATGACATCGTCCTCCTTGCAGAGTCAGCCATGAAACTTAAAAAGATGATGCAGACACTGGCAGATAAAAGCAGGGAAGTCGGTTTGCATATGAACATAGGAAAAACTAAAGTAATGACAAACAGCCTAGCGAAGCCGATAGAGATTTCTGGAAACCAAATAGAGTATGTAAACAACTATATCTACCTCGGAAAACAAGTTTCATTCAACAGAAAAAGCAATGAAAATGAAGTAGAGAGAAGGATAAACAGTGCATGGCGAAAATATTGGGCTCAGAAAGAGATACTAAAAGGAGACTATCCCCCAAACCTAAAGAAAATCATAATGGACACGTGCATCTTGCCCAGCCTTACATATGGATGCCAGACATGGACTTTCACCAGCAAAATTAAAAGTAAAATCTCAACATGCCAACATGCGATGGAGAGGAGTATGCTGAAACTTAGAAAGATACAAAAAATCAGATGTGAGGAAATAAGGAGAAGAACTAAAATAATTGATGCGCTAAAACAGGCCCTACAGTTAAAGTGGAGATGGGCTGGCCATTTGTGCAGATATCTGGATGGAAGATGGACTTTAAGAGCAACAGAATGGACAGGTCCAACAGGGAAAAGAGGCCGAGGAAAGCCCCAAAAACGATGGGCAGATGACTTAGCACAAACTGTTGGCAAGAACTGGATGGAGACCGCAAAGATGAGAGATAAATGGAAGGGTGCTGAGGAGGCTTTTACCCAACAGGGATCAATGCATTAAAAAAAAAAAAAAAAACAAAATAAAAATGAAACTGTAACATAATTTAACCTAAGCATTGAACAAATAAAGCTTAATTATTATTTATTATTATTATTATTATTATTATATTTTTTATTTTTAAGTTATGAATGTTGAATCATTAGTATGGGCTCAAAATTTGCATAATTTTTTGTAGACTAGGAAAAATACTACAAAACTATTGCGCTCTATATTGAACATGTTAATAACGGCAAATATCAATGCATTAGCAACATTATCAGCTTTATTTTGAAAACCAGGTGATTTGAAGGATTATTTATTATAAGAAACATTACCTCATTTGTTGTTCCTTTTTCACATCAACTTCTAATGTATGAAACTCGATTGATAAAAGAGATACTATGAAGTTGACGAGATCTATGCCAGAAAGTAATGTTAGAATATCTTTCTTAGCTTCTGCACAGTATTTTGTGATGTCTAATGGTGATATTAAAGCCATGCGTACTAGGCATGGTATAATAGGCCGTATTTCATCTGTTGAACATTTTGTCAAAGTTGCTATATCCAAATCTTTTAATGCTTTGAAGACGTGAGGTTGAACTGGTTTCATAAATACTATGTCCATGGTAAGATTCTGCAACAATATATATGTGGAATATAGTTGAGTAAAACTAAAAATTGGTGGGATCTAAATCAATTCTTTTTAACACTACATTTACCGCTGCGTAACTCCACGCTGGTGAGTATAGTCATGTGAACGAAGCTTACTCACAATCACACCACCATAAACTATTACAACTGTGATTGATGGCGCGTCATATTAAATACGAAATAATATCTATAGCATATGTAAGCTAAATAAATTTATCAACTATCGGGCATCGGCGTTTCGTCCGATATCCAAAGCTCTCGATTGTCAATTTGACACTGACATTGACAGTAGTATTTTTAATGCAATAATTTAAAGCATGGCTTATAGAATCCTATCAAACAGCCAAAAACAGGGAGGAACCCATGAATGTAGGATTAATATGGATTTGACAACGTTATAATAATAGCAAGAACGAAAGGGATGGTCTTATGAAACTTTTTACTAGTGGAAGTGAAAAGGAACGATAATCGTCCGTCCTTATCACTGTGCCACTATTTTTTGTGTGTGTGTGCATTAGATGCTAAATGTAAGTGCCAGACAAATGCGTTGAATACGTCACTAAGTGCCTGTGTGGCACTTTCTTCTTAGTAGTAAGTGACTATGTCTATCCCTCTTAGTGGCACACTATGTGCGGCCCCTCGGAGGAACCGAAGAACGGTAAATTCTGACCAAACCAAATTTTGTTTACAGTTATTTCCTTGTGTTATCACTAATTGTCTATGAATCCCAAGATTCAAGAAAATATAAGTGATATTTAAGTTTTAGCTCTCACTTGTTCCCAGAAAATTTGATTGAGTGGTGTGGTGAATTTAATAAAATCTGAATTTCATCAAGCGAGGCAAGTTTTCGAGGAAACTATTTACAATTTAAATTCAATTATTTCTCACCTTGGTACAATCGGCCATTGTAACTTGTAAACATTGTTATGTGTTTTATTGTGTTTTTGGTAGTTTTTATTGAGTACATGTCAACGTATATTTCTATTTCCTCAAAATCAAAAATATATTTCAGTATCAAAACTCTTAACAGAAAGTTTGGCCATTTTTTGAATTTCCCGCCAAAAATGTAAGTAAGAATTAAGTGTCACTCTAACTCCGCAATCCGCAATATTACCGTGACAGTTTTTAGAGTCAGTCTGTCTGTCTGTCTGCACTGTCCGCAGCATAGCTCAATGGCTTTTAGCACTAGAAATCTGCAATAATTAGTTGCATAGTGGTAGTATAAAATATGTAAAAAAAATTTTTTTGGTACTTCCCCTACTCGTAAAGTGGGGATGTTTTTATTTTATTTTGCTGTAATCCTATATTGTGGGGTATCATTGAATAAGTAGGTCTCTTAAAAAGATTAAGGGTCTCAAAAGAAACTTATTTAAAGTCAATATTTTCGGAAATAATCGCTTCAGAATAAAACAAACTACCCCTCCCTCCTTTTGATCCGTGGGTTAAAAATATAAAAAAATCATGAATAGTGGGCTTATAGAATACTTTATAATAAAACTATTTTGGAACATAATCGGCCCAGCCGTCTTTGAACAACTATGGAACCCTACACTGAGCATGGCCCGATAGGCCCGACATGCTCTTGGCCGGTTTTTTTGTTCCTTGCTGCATTGGGTCGCTGATCGCTGACCATACGTGAGTACTATGTTGTATTTAATTGTTTATTTTGCGTTATCTCATATAACCATGGAAATAGTTATTTGTTATACAAGGGTGCAAAGTTGTATTTTACCCGCGAGTATGAAATTGAAACACGAGCAAGCGAAAGAAAAAAATTTTTAGAACCACTCGCTTCGCTCGTGGTTCAACTATAGAATCCTGAGCGCAGCGAGTGTTTTAACACACGAGAAGTAAAATACATTTTCCCCACACTAGCTCGGAAACACCTACTTCCTTCACTGATTTCAGTGAGGGAAGTTGCATTTTAATCACTTGTGAAGGAAGTAAATTGACAGATGAACCGTGAAACGTTCAAAACCATGGAACGTAAAACGCTGCTATGGCTATGATTCGCTGATTATTTTTTGAGGGACACCATGAAAATTTTATCATACAAAAGATTATTTCATTTATTCAAGATAATAAATAAGATTTTTAGTATTCCATAAAAACCTATCGCAAAATCTATCATATTGGACAAAAACCAGATAGTATACTTTTACATTCAGAACGCAACCCGCTAACACTGACGTCTTGTACGTCAATGTTGCCAACTTATAAAAAAATACTCGAATGTACAGTTTTGGAAGGAAAGTTTCCTATGTAATATTTTACCAAAAAGTAGGCAATTTAAGTTTACCTCACACATTTTTTAAAATGATTGATGTTTTAAAGCTGCCGGATACAGATTTTATACTTAAACATGATAGAAATTTTGGCAATTTAATTAATGTAGGTAGGTTTTATTGTAATTATAAAAAAAAACTGATTTGTTGCATTGATTGTTTTTTTTTACACGTTCGTAGCTGCTTCCTCGCTTTAGTGTGGGGAAAAATGTTGTGTTACACATGGGAGCAAAGTTTGTTTAATTATCGTGCCTTGAAACCCTCGCAACGCTCGAGATTCCATTTTTAAACCACTCGCTTCGCTCGTGGTTCAACTATGGAATCTCTCGCTAGCTCGGGTCTCAATATTGGCACGATGATTAAACAACCACTTTCCTCCCTTGTACAACAAATAACTATTGCACCCGTGTGTAACACAAAACTTTTCCCCTCACTCTAGCGATGAACTCCAAAACAGGTAATTATTTGTTCACATTACAATCACATTACGAGCTAGTGAGGGGAAAAAATTGTTATGGTATTGATTCAGTATTCGCTCTCGAAAATTATCCCAATTACTCATGATTACTTACAATTACAAAGCAAGTAACGACTAAAAAAAGTAGCCTATGCGTCTGACCCACCTCATAAATTCAAAGCACCATTTACGTTACAGTTAAAGTAGGCCAAAACATGCTCACATGATTTCTTGAATCCTAACGATGTGGCAAATCGGGGCCCAGGTAGATCCAAACTGCTTCAGTTTGATCTTGGGCTTATAATTCATGAAGGATTCATTTATAATGTATCACAGAACTTGGCCGGACACACTCCGGGCGCGCAGGCGGTTAGATTAATAAGTAATGTCGTATGCCATTTACGGGATATTTTTGCCTAACGTGGAAAGAAATATAAACGAAAATCTATTCCTTTTGTTTCTTTCTGTTACTCACTCGTTTCGTATTTTATAATATATGATATCTACGACGTTCGTACTGTACAGGCCTGCTTTCTACTGTACACTAGTAACATAATTACTTATTATATTGTAATGTGATGTTTATAAGTACCTAAGGTTATTAACGAATTGAACATGAAACTATTTCGGGAGTGACATTTAGCAAAGTAGTAGGCTTAGTACAGGATTAGTGCGACAATATGTCGCCGCGAGATAGATTATCCATCCCTCTTTTATTTATATAGTTAGTAAAAGATGGGAAATCTATGTCGCGGTGACATACTGACATACCAATCATGTGCTAAGCATATACAAGAATGACTCAGAAACGTTCTATTATCTCTTCTTCTAAATCCCAATAATGACCGCTGTTATACTATATCCGTAGCGTAGCGCAGTTGTTATTTTTTAGAAATGTATTTGTTTCTCTGACTTGGTTTTGTATATATGCAGAGTGTTTCATTCAAATCGATCAGTATGGGAAAGTCTGAAACTATAAGACATTTATACGCAGATTTGTTCCTATGGACCATGTCACCGATTTTGATAACAAAACTGCATTCCTACATTTGATAAAAACACTGTACCCAGCTTGGGAATCGAACCCGGTTGTTTTGAAAAAAATAAACTTACACTATTTATATTCAGATATCGTTTGTGTAGGTCTTTAGCAGTAAATATCTCTTAGAAACATGATGTATAAAATGAATGGAATTCATTGTTTACAAGTACTTAAATTTATTTTACTAGGTGTTTATTGTGTAAATATTAAGTAAAAGAGTCATTTTTTTTCATATTTATCAACGCAGTTTTCCTTATTACTATTAGGTATTAAAATCGATGACATGGTTCCTAAGAACCTTTGTAAGTCTTATAGTTAAAGATTTTCCTATGCTGACCGAATTTAATGAACCACCCTGTATATCTCGATAAAAGGGCTTGTGGTCTAGTAGTAAAACGCACGGCTGCTGGGCTGGGTTTCATTAAATACCCGGCTGGTACCAATGAGTTTTTCAAAAAACTTATGTACTAAATATCATTTGATATTCATAAGTGGTTTGCGGCGAAGGGAAAACATTGAGAGGAAACCAGCATACATCTACGAAGAAATTCAAGGGTATATGTGAAGTCCCCAACAAGTACTGGGCCAGTGTTGTTGAGATCACGGAAAATAGGCACGTTTGATGCCGAGTTGCGGAAAAAATGGTCACAATACAACAACAACATATACATATATATTATATAACATATATATATATAGTCTATACCCACAACCCCCCGCAGGACTATTTACATGTATAAGTACTGACGCATCCTTATCCCTAGCCACGTTTACCTCTTCAATAAGAACATTACTTAGGGCAACTTTGGTAAAGCCGTGAAAACTTTGGTAAAATGCCTACATATTTAATAGAATATACTTACGACGTGCATGTAGAATATGTGTAGATATAGCGGTTTCGCTATATGTATATGCCTGGTATTTGCCTAGTGGTTATTATAGTAAAAAAGAAAACCATAACATCTTGTGTGTAACTAAAAGTATCCAAACGAATGATGTTTACGGACTAAACCGGAAAAGAGTTTTCATTTCGGTTCCGGCCGCTGGCGATTTAGATAGAATCGATAATTAATATGGTTATTTTATTGCAATTAAAACTGTAAATTAACGTGAGTACCTACTATTTGTGTTTTAGTTATACATAAAATACATAGATTATAGATAAGTAGGTAGGTACCTACCTACAAAAATATTGGGAGTGAATACTTGCTAGTCAGTGGCGTATCTAGGGGGGGGCAGGGGGGGCACGTGCCCCGGGCGCCGGATCAGAGGGGGCGCCAAATTGGCCCAATTTTGATATACTTTTGCATAATTTATACCATAAAGAAATCAAAAATGTTTACTTATGCCTTTATTCACAAAATGCTAGAAAGGTCAATTTTAAAACTTTATTTCAGAAAGTCCGTACTGTATTGTTTTTAGTCGTTTTCTTTAGATTTAAATTTTTTTTTCTTTTAACCGCGTAATGTCGAATGATTATTTGCAGAATTTTTAATACCAAAAGTATGGAAACAAGTTTATATCCTGGGTCGCGTTTTACAAAGTTACAATTTACAATTTCGCTGTTTACCTCTCTTTCTAGCCAATATGTGCGTGCGTTAGAGAGGCAAACAGCGAAATTGTAAATTGTAACTTTATAAAACGCGACCCTGGTCCTACATGTACATGTAGTACTTATTAGCTTCGATCGAACAAAGCCTATATTCCGACTTTCATACATTTGCGACCTTTGATTGTAGGGGATGGATTGTTTTATGGTAAGCACCCCTAATGGCGTCTATTATTTTGACCACGTTTCAGCTTCTTAGGTTTGACAGTTTCTGACTTATGTCACTTATACGGTTTTCAGAAAATAACGTTTTTAGGGTTCCGTAGCCAAAATGGCAAAAACGGAACCCTTATAGTTTCGCCATATCCGTCTGTCGTCTGTCCGCAGCATAGCTCACTGGCCGTTAATACTAGAAATCTGCAATTTGGTAGAGGTATACGTATTAATCATGCCAACAAAGTCAAAATCATGGAAATAAAAAGCAAAAAAAAAATTTCGGGCACGTCCCCAATTTTTACGACGGTTTTTCATACTTTTTCTGCCACTATGGGGAGGTGAGATGGCAGCACTGAGCGGAACGTTTAACGAACTGTCAAAATAGATACGCGCATTTAATTTTCATCATATTTATAGGTTTATTTATTCTGAGAACTTACCTTAGGAATATTGTTTTCTAAAATAAATTAATAAAATAGTTCCAAGTCAATTCCCATGAAATGAACAAAGTTATAGTAATTATTTTTAATACCAGTGGCTTTGAGCGCCTGTTTTAGAGCTCAATCTTCAGTTCGACGACCGTGTATTAGTCTTTTTTTTTTTATACCACGTCGGTGGCAAACAAGCATACGGCCCGCCTGATGGAAAGCAGTCACCGTAGCCTATGGGCGCCTGCAACCTCAGGGTGTCACATGCGCGTTGCCGACCCAACAAAAATAACGTTGGCACAACAAATAAGTGGCTCCACTCCACCTGATCGTAAGTGAAAAGTAGAGCCCAAATCGCGGCGGCAACGAACAGGAGACAATTAGTAACCTGTTAGTTGCCACCGCCTTGCTGGCCTCTAGATGCTGGTAAATACACCGGCTGACACCGAAACACGGCAAACACGAAGGTAAGTCATTTCACGGGCGTTTACACCGAATGTACGGTGGTAGCCAACCAGGCGGGTACTAGTAAAAATACCCTACCACCGGCTGAGAAGCTGGATACTCAGTATTTCCCTTAGTCGACTCCTACGACACCCACGGGAAGAGAGGGGCGGTGATTTTTGTATTCTTACTCCGTCACCGCACGGATAAAATGCTATTTCTTTGATTAAAAATATATCAATCCCATGGAATAAAATAACTTTAGACTAACTCAGCCATATTACGCAAACATGGCAGTTTTTAGAGCAATATAGCATACTCGTATTTATAGGTTAGAAAGTTGTTTACTAAATGTGCAATTTTTCTGGATTTTGTTCTTCTTTTTTAGGCAATATAGAATATTGACTTATTTGTAAGACAATACAACTCCACTGGATATTCTATTAGTTATTTGATCTTGTGGTTTAATTTCATTTGGTGCTTTTTCATGTTTCATAAATAAATACGTCCATTAAAAGAAGGAGGTCAAAACTATTGTCACTGTCTTCTGTTGCTCCCAAAAACATGATGAAATATTTTTTAAGTCTTAATCCATTACAAAATCAGGAACCTTCCAAATTTCGATATTTTAGGTTCCTATGAATATAGTATGGATCTGACAGCTGTGTGGACCCGACGCCTACTCTAGCGCCGCCTGGTGGCAGAAAAAATATCGAAAACCCTCGTTGGTGAAGTGGAGATGTTTTTTTTATTTGCTGTAATTGTATAGTGTGGGTTGGGTTATCATTGAATAGGTCTCTTAAAAATAATAAGGGTCTTGAGAGAAAGTTTTTTTTTCTAAAGTCATATTTTCGGAGATAATCGCTCCAGAAGAAAAAAAAATGTGTACCTCCCCCTCTAACTTTTTATCCGTAGGTCCAAAAATATGAAAAAAAAACATGAATCACTTTACTTATAGAATAATTTAAAATAAAACTATTTTGAACATAATCGGCTCAGCCGTTTTAGAATAACTACGTAACCCTACACTGAGCATGGCCCAACATGCTCTTGGCCGGTTTTTTCTTATTAACTACCCACATTTTTTTTTTAATTATTAGTCTGTATTTTATTAACTAAGACCCATCTTTAAAAAAATATTAATATCACTTGTTTAAATAAAAGAAGGAAATAAAAGGAATCGAAAAGTTCAAACTTTTTTTTTTCTACTACTAGGTACCTTATACCTAAAAACTGCAATGTCTGCGTATATATCGGCATACTGTACATTCTAACAAGACATTTAATGATGTACATTACCTATACACAAACTTCTGATTTCTAAATTAGTTTCCTTATCAATCCCTCGCGTTAGTTGTGTATGTTATAGATAAAATCACTGCTAGCCATCTAAAGTC